>JACEFZ010016832.1:10000-22713 GCA_014155875.1 Cepaea nemoralis | reverse complement strand
TTTTGAAACAGTGAAAATTAGAAAAAAAAGTTTTCTCATTCCAGCTGTGCATCAAACAATGACAGCTTTTCCCGCAATCCTTTGATGATTGTGTAGATATCACAGACGAGGTTATCCTTCCCCTGAAGTTTCAAGTTCAGTTCATTCATGTGGAATGTAATGTCGACCTAAAATGACAACTTTGACAGTCAGGTAGGATCTGACAGCTGTGGATCAGCTCTATCTTTTTCAGTGAGGAAACCATCTATGTTCGTTTCGTTATATTGTAAAACCGAAACAGGACTTTACTGCAGCTGAGCCACTTCACTGATGTGTGATAAGGCAAGTCACAGAATTCAGAATCAATTTCTTCAAGAAAAGCCTGGAATTGACGGTGATTGAATGCATGTCCCTGAATGAAGATCACAGCAGAAACGACTGGTTTCAATACACAAGAAATATCAGTCTTTCCCACAGAGTACTTGCTGATGTATGATGCAGTGTATGCATAGAGCGCCCGGAATTTGCAAATCTTCCAAATGAGTCCTGATCTACTCCACCAAACCCTTCCTCACTCCAGCAATGTTTTCCCCTCCATCAACTTTAACACATTGAAGCTGATTCCACGGAAGGTTATAGTCTTGCAAACTTGTTTGCACTTCCCCGAAAATGTCCTTTCCAGTTGTTGTTCCATGCATGCTGCAAACGGATGCCAACACTTTCGTTATCTGAAAGTTCATATATATACAATGAATGAACACGAGAATTTGTGACGTACTCGAGAAATCAGTACATTCATCCAGCACTAGAGAATACCACAAAAAGTTCCTAGCTTTCTTTCGTATCAGTAGCACTATGTTCTCTCCAAGTTCTTCTGTTCTCCGCACAACTGAACTTGCCAAAAGGCCGATAGTTCCAACCACATCGACTTTCGCAGGACACAAGTCATTTGCTACTTCCATCATCTACTCTTTGATGAAGTTGCCACCAGTAAACAGTTTTCCTCATTCTACCATCTTATGCACTATTTTTTTTTTTTAAACTTGTACGAGTGACGGATTCATTTTTAGCAAACTTTCCCCTGAAGAGATGTCTTTGTGTTTCTAATCCACGTTTCATGGACTCACATTTCTCAGAGCATAACTTTCCAGAAAACTGTGAATATGTTGATAGATGTTTTGTTTCATAGTGACGCCGAAGATTTCAAAACGGCGACACTTTCCCTGCAAATTATGCAACTAGTTTTCTGGTCCTTTGTTTCCACAAAGATGTACATTCTTCATTGAAAACGCGACACTTGGCGTCCACTTTTATTTTCTTAGTAGCCATAATGAAGGGTGAAGTAAACAGGATCTAAAAATGAAAAAGACATTGAATTAGAAACATAATTGAAATACTATTAAAACACAAGAAAAACATAGGACTAGGGGTCACAGGTGAAGCTGCGGCTCACCAAAGGTACACATACAGTTTATAGGCACCTTTGGTAATAGAATAGAAAGCAGAGGACAGACGCCCGGATTCATGACCCGGACGGGACGCCCCAAGAAAGTATTAAGAAATTAATGGTCCGAAATGCTCGGGAAAGGGGGTTTCATCTGATGATCGGAAGCCTCCTGCCGTGTTTGCTCCGCGTCGGAGTTCTTACGACTATCACATAATAAGCTTTGAAAAATATATAAATAGGGCCGGCCTAAATAAACAGCCTAAAGCAGGGTTTTTCAACTGAGGTTCTGCGAGTGGCAGCCAGGGGTTCCGTCAAAACAGACTGAAATCGCCTAAATGCAACATTTCTGCTCATCTGGTTTAGTACACATAAAGTAGGACAGACACTTGGAACAAAGCACAGAGTTCACGTAAACATTTGCGTAAGGATGTGCTCCAGCAGAAAGGTTGAAAAACACTGGCCTAGAGACCAGCTCAATTAACACTTTAACCTAACCAGGGAATTTTTCTGAGCTGGGGATAATATTTTCATAACACGAGGCTTCTATGACATTTTTATGCTATGTTTGCTACTTTATTGCCGCTATTCACACTTGTAGTTCACTTACCTATCACTGCCAAACAAAGAAATCATTGTTACATACTAATAAAATGGATGACAGGCAAAAAGAAGTAACTAAATATTTCTGGAGCGTCGGACCTGTGTTGATAGCCGGACGAAACTGGAGGCGGGAGAGATGCGTGTTTGTGTGTGTTCCAATTGAAACCATGGTAATGTCAGAGCTTAGGCGGAGCTACCACGAGCCGGGGAAGGATTTGGGATGGCGGGAAAAAAGCAAACATTACAATAAACAAGAAAATGTAGATACCATAATTTAAAATTGAAAATAGTACATTTAAGGTACATAGCACCCAGAAGGTCTCCGGACGTGTGAAGATCTCCTAGTATTCTTCTTCTTCTTCTGCATTCATCCAGATTTTTTTTCGGATGTGACTGCGTTGTGCCTGTTTACAGCAGAGCTGCGTTCTTGCGCCGTTAGGCCAACACATCCGACTTCTGTGGTCATTTGTTGACCGGGTTAACCTTCCCGGGTCCTAGTATTCTAAACATAATATTTAAATTTAAACTCCTAGTATTCTAAACATAATACTTAAATTAAAACTGTATCAAAATGGTTCGTGTTCCTTACTTTTTCATCTCATCTCATCTCAGCGTGTTCCTCTTGTACCCTGCGGTGTCGATGTGAAGCATAAACATCGTGAGAGTGACCGATTATAGGCTTCCTGTATCAATATTCCCATGGACTCTGCTATTCGCTCCGCCCAACGTTTACGTGGTCGGCCTCTTCCTCTGTTTCCATCTGGTCTGTACATCATTGCTTGTTGTGGTATGCTGTTGGATGGTAGCCCACTTGCATGGCCAAACCATTTGACTTGCTGCTTTCTAATAAAATCTAGTGATGTTTAAACCCGCCACTTTAGTCCTGATTTCTTCATTTCGATCTATCTCATTGATACGTTGATTTCTTCTCAGGAATCTCTTTTAGGTTGTTGTGTTTTTCCTTTCTTGATACATTAAGTATTCTTCTCAGGAATCTCTTTTCTGTTGTTGTATTTTTCTTTTCTCTTTTCTGTCATTGCCCGGGTTTTGGGCATTGTAGCATAGAGCGGGTAGAAGATTTTTTTTGTAAAGTGCTTTCTTAGTAGTTATTGATATATGTTTGTTCTTTATATTGGTGCCATTTGTCCAATGAGTAGGGTTTTCCTTATTGCTTTTTTTCGATCTCGTACGTTTTTTTCAAGCAAATTCGAGTAGTCGCGGGCCTGATGCTGACGTCGGGGCCCGGGTCCGGGCCGCGTGCCGTAGTTTGTGACCCCTGGTTTAGCGATCCAAAAAATATAACTCCTCGCCCCCCGGGCGGAGAGTTTTCACAGTTTCATAAAAAATAATTGTAGAGGTTTCGTTGAGTAACGAAAAGTTTATAGATTTGATTTCCACTTTAGCCAATTCTAAGAAGGAAGAAGGTAAATAAAGAAATACATGAAAAGGGCAAGGCACTCGGAAATGGTAAGAGTCTTATTATTATTCGTGTTACACTGCAATTAAATTTCTAAGTTGATTTTTAAATTCGATTTGTAGTGAGTATTGTGAGCAGGTTAACCCCCCCCCCCCCCCCCCCCCCCAAAAAAAAAAAAAAAAATAATTTATTAATAAATATTATAATGAGTATTTAATTAAATTAATTTAGTATTATTTTATTAAGGTAAATTAATGTATTGTCAAGAAGATTTTGGCAAAAATGATTGAAAACGAGTTAGTTACTAAGAAGCTAAAGTGCTCAAGAATATAATATATAAATAATAATATATTATTATTTAGTATTAATAGTATAATAGTTTGTACTTTGTTAAATTAGTAGTTTAAGTTAGTCACCAGAATAATCATAATGATTATGATAATCATAGTTAATTAACTTCACATCGAACCATTCATGCATCATTCAGTTCAGTCCATAACATAATTTATGGCACTTATGCACTTATGCCTATGATGCCATACCAATCCAATATACGTAATGACTAATAATACTAATATAATGATATTACTATATTAGACATTATTGACATCATATGGACTGAACTGAATGGTTCGATGTGAAGTTATGGTATGGCATAGTGTAGTAGTGTAGTTATAAGACTAAGTGCACAGATCTCATCAGTACATTTTGTGTTGGTTGGTTGACTTAAGTATACTATACTTTTTAATGAAACCTAGAACACTATATTATATACAACAATAAGAAAGAGACAAACAGCTTTCTTTGGTCATGTGATGAGAAGAGAGGCATTGGAGAACATTGTGACAACTGGAAAGATGGATGGGAAGAAAGGCAGAGGCAGACCAAGAGAAATGATGCTGGACGGATTGAGACGGTGGCATGGAGGAATATCATCAGCAGAGTTGATCCAGAACATCAAAGACCGAGATCTGTGGAGAGCCATGAATGCGTACGCCAGCCGGCACGGCACTTGATGATGATGATGATGATGTTTTTAACTGAGGCCATTAAAATAGAACCTGTATTTTTGTATTGATAGTATTTGTATGAATGTGAAACGTTGACAATGAGCAGACAAACTGAAAAATGTAAAGGCAATTGAAATTTGGTTTTGTAAGAAAATGTAAAGAATAATACACCATGGACAGACACAAAAACTGATGAGCATGTGATACAAGAAATAAATAAAAACCATAACTAAAAACTGGTTAGAGGAATTAGATATAGTCAGTCAAGATTATTTTGGACACATTATGAGAAGAAATAAACTAGATAATTTGGCATTCTTCCGAACGACGGTCCCAAATTGTTTAGCAAAAAAATCATCCCTTACAGGGCCTCATTAGCTGATATAATAAAAAAAATACGAACTACGAACTAAAATATAGAACTGAGAAAATGGAAATACGTACCAATAATATTTCACAGTTATATGTGGAAATTGTGGCACTAAAGTTGTAAACACTGTCGGAAAACGTGTTCTAAACTCTTGTTTCGGTATGTCCGCGGGGGGAAAAAATTATACATATCGAAACGATCATTGAATGTGTTGTCAATCACTTCCGGTTCAGTGTGTGGCAGACTGCTAGACCGATCGGTAGATGCACTATCACTGTCGTTGGTAGCACAAGATATAGATATACACTCCAACGACAGTGAGGACCCTCTGGGCCCATAAACCTTTATTGTATCCATTGATCGGTCTAGCAGTCCGCCACACACTCAAACGTCAATCGGTCTAGTGTCTAGCAGACTACGATACTCTCAAACGTAAGAGATTGACAACACATCACCCCGGAAATGACCTTATGAGGCCCTATAAGGGATGCATTTTACACTAAATAATTTGAGACCGTCGTTCGGAAGAGTGTCGATAATTTTATAAGATTTAGGGAAAAAGAACAAGAGGAAGTCAGAGAGATAAATATCTGGATGGCTTGACCATATGGCATAAGCAAGACAAGAATACAGAACTGATCTATGACTTTGGTGACTGTTTAAGATGACGAAATATGACCACCCATGCTTATTGGCATGGCACATGATGATGATGATTTTTTTAGCATCATGTTTCTGCTATGATGTTCTCTGTCGCTTCTGCCTCTATGAGCAACAGAAAAATTGACATTATAATGTTTGCATAAAATATTTGTTCAATCGATATACAGCTTGTCCAGTTTAATAAATTTGAATCCTTTCTGAAGATCATAATTAAAAGTTAAAACTGCAGTTTTGCCTCTTTGACATTACATGTATGGAATTAAAGCTTAATTGCAAAGAGCAGGCCTTAAGGCGGTGCAAGACTGAGTTTGAAGTCTGATACAGTGGCATTCAGTTCTGTGCAAGACTGAGTTTGAAGGCTAATATATTGGTGTTAAGTTTTCTTTGACATTACATGTACGGAATTAAAGCTGAAAGAGTTTGGAAATTGCAAAGAGCAGGCCTTAAGGCTGGTGTCCTGGCAAAAATTGTTTGGAAAGAAAACCCACCCATGGGTAGATAAAGCCCGAAACCTTCGATGGAATTTAGAGAAAGCAAACCATACACAAGTGCATGCTGAAGTCAGAGACACTGACTGTTGAAGTGCATAAGTAGGTGTGACACATTTCAACCTTCGATGGAATCTGTCTAGAGAAAGCAAACCATACACAAGTGCATGCTGAAGTCAGAGACACTGACTGTTGAAGTGCATAAGTAGGTGTGACACATTTCCCCCGAAAGGCGACTTAAAGCTTTACAAAATAAGACATAAAACATTAGTTAGTTAGTCTTTCCTCTTGAGCCTAAGGCGGCGCATAGGGCAGAAGTCATGGCTCTCCATGTCTGGTGGTTCGCTGCTACCCGTTGTAGATCCTGGATGTTAACTTGGCCGTTGAATGAGCCTTCTCTGATGATGGTTCTACACAGGGTCTCTCTTGGTCTTCCCTGTTTTCTTTTCCCTACTGGTGACCATAAGAGGGCTTGGTTGGGGAGTCTTGTCTTGTTCATTCTGAGTACATGGCCGTTTTCTTATAAATGTCTTGCTTAGTCTCTTGTCTTATTTGCGTATTGGTTCTGAAATCTGTCCAGTGGAGATTTAGAATTTTTCTAAGACATTTGTTCTCAAAATTGTCTAAGTTTTTATCTAAAGCTACCGTTGATTTCTAACTCTCACATCCATACGTTAGCACTGGAACCACACAAGAGTTGAAGATTTTAAGTTTCGTATGTTTGCTGAGTGTTTTTTACTTCCAGATGTTTGACAGTTTATTGAAGGCACCAGATGCCAGTACGATTCTAGATAATATTTCTGGCGTTGAGTCCCCTGTAGATGTCATTTTGCTTCCTAGGTATGTGAAGCTGTTGACTTTTTCAAGAACATGGTTGTTTAATTTGGTGTCGTCTGAACTGTTGGTAAGATCAATAGTTTTTTGTTTTTGCAGTGTTAATTTGGAGACCAATTTGTCCTGAAACATTTAGGAGATGGTTTATTTTCTCTTGGGCATCTGGGTGTGTTGAACTTAAAAGCACTATGTCGTCGGCAAAGTCCAGGTCTTCTAGAATTTTGTCAACCCAATGGATACCCTTATTTGTGTTGTTTGTGCATTTGCGCATGACCCAATCGATAGCTATTCCAAAGTGCATCGGTGACAAGACACAACCCTGTTTCACTCCCGTTTCCACTGAGAACCAGTCAGAGTTGCCTGATTCTGTTCTCACGCAGCAACATGTCTCCTTGTAGAAAGATTTTATGATGTTGATATATTAAACAACATAAAACATTAAAAACTACTAAATTAAACCACAGACATTGAATAACAAAGCCATTGATAAGCATACAGGCAAAACAAAAATTAATGCAACAGCTACAGAAGAGAATTTGGACACACTGACCTTTGAGGTTCAGAAATATGTGTGATGCATTCCCCACGATAGAGAAACGAAGAAGAGGAGTAGGGATGTCTGAGACATAAATGTATTGATAACAAGTTATTTTAAAATCTTCTCTGAATATATACCTGCAGAGATCGATATTTAGTATTGAACACTGTATCTCCATGGTTATACAATTTTCTTGTACCCATGATATTGATATACGTTTATAGGATATGAATAATAATTTATTAATAGTATTACAATATATTTATAGTTTTTGTAAACAAAAGGAGGAAAATATATTTTTATTAAAATGACAGGACAGCTAGGAAATATGAAAATGGGAAAATAAAACGATAACTGTCCCATTCTGTACGCTGTGTGTACTCATATCATCATTTAGTCTACTCATATAAGTCTCTGCAACAAGTCTCATCATCATCATGTGTCATGTTAAACAACACTGGTGATCATATTCATCCACTGCAAAGCCATCTATGCCTAGGATTTTCCAGGACATGACCTGTGAACAAAGTTTGCAGTCTGAAAGTTATGTATTTTACTCTCTGTGTCATTTTATGGTCTTCTGACACCTAACTAGGTCACAAAAATTATTCAATTTGCAAAAAGCATTCTCTAATAATTTGGCCTGGAAGGGAAACTGCTGCAGTAGTTCAATGACCTTTCTTCACAATATTAATATTTATGCTTTTGGGTTTGTTAGGCAACTATCAATTTTCTTTACTAGCATTTATCATATTGTCATATTATTTGTCTGTGTCATTGATCATGGTGAGCAAGCTTTACTTATTGATGGAAAACTTTCAGTTGTAAAATAAATGTTTTTATGTAATCTACAGGCACAACGAAAAAGGCAAGAACTTTTGATTTCATGGCCATGTTCCAAGAAGCAAGGAAAACTGCATTGGAAAGAACTGAGGCAAATACTCCAGCATTCACTGAAAAATCTGGTATGTCTTTTTTTTTTTTTTTTTTACATTCTCGAGCATCTTTTCTGCTGGCATTTTAAAATGTTAATGTCTCCACTTTACCTTGATAGAAGAATTTATTAAGCGGCAGGCTCATAATTGTCTGTCAGGTTGAGGGGTACAGACTAGACTAAGAGATACCTACAGCTTTGTGGGTATACTTTTTCTTCTAGTCTCTATCTCCCAATGGAGAATAGAGCCTGAACCAACTCAAGCCAAGTAATTCTATCATTTGCTATTTCTTTCAGATCCCTTTATGTTCTCCCTATATTATTTATCTCTATGTCTAGATCACATCTCCATGTGTTTTAGGTCTGCCTCTATTTAGTTGGCCCTGTGGGTTATGGACAATGGACTTTCTAGCTATATTATTATCAGGTTTTCTCAATGAGTGTGTTATTTAGCACCAGCATCTTTTCCTTAACTCTTGATTCACTAAAAATGTGTTTAGTTCTCTCCATAAGCTCCATATTCGTGATTCTGTCATACCATTTTAATGCTCATATTCTGCGTAGACACAAGTTAATAAATGTTTGTAGTTTAGTCGAAATTTAGTTTTTCTCCATATTTCTGATCCATACAGTCCGAATGATTTAGTTAGTTAGTCAACAGATCACCCTCATTGCACATCAAACCATTCAGTCCATAAGTGCTCGGATCCCCTCTTCAGCAAATCCCGCAGTGTGTAGCGGCTCACGACACCAGTTCTGTGTTGGTTTATTAATCTTCTTTGACTTCCTGCGTAGTGGTTTTGTTTGGCCACACCTCTTTTAACTTGCTGTTCTCGCAGCCTGACCATGGTGGTAGACTCACAGTCATCGCCTTGCTTCTACGTAAACAACTTACTTCTCGTAGCGCATTCAGAATGTCTGCCTGGTCCATGGTTCGTCCGCCTTCCACAGTAGCCCTACCTGCAAGCCTGTCAGTCTGCTCATTTCCATGTACACCCTCATGCCCTGGCATGAAAATGAAATTAATCTTTGCCAACCGAGACTGCTTCAGAGACAGCAACCACTCTCTTTGGACCCACCCCATCTCTATCCTCCTGAGCATACTTATTGAGTCAATAAGGACACATGCCTGATTGAATGTCTGTCTCGAGCCATGTTATTGCTTTACTTACTGTCATGACTTCCATAGTCAGGCTACTTGTGATCAAAGCAAAAGCACCACTCTTCCTTCACAATTTTCTCATGAACTTCTCACTCCTCAAACGACCAATCCATCTGTGTAAATGACAGCATCATCCTCTAAAGAATTTTCGAAGATCAGAGCTTGTACTTCCGCCTCCACAGCAGCTGGATTTTCTTGTCTGCATTTCCTGTCTAGTTGGATGCACACTGAAAAGGATGTACAGAACTCTGTTGGCACTTGTACCCACTCCTCGCAAGGTTCTAAGTCCTCATGTGAACACACCTGTTGAAGAATGTCTTCGGCTTGACCCTTCCACGACTTTCCTCTTTTTAACCTGCTGTTCTTTACCTTCTTAATCTCGCTATGCAGTGGATGTTGTGTTTGCGTTTACTCAGAGGTAAGCACGTGTTCGGCAAATTTGTATTCTGTTGTCAGGTTGCAGGTTTGGTAGGAATGGAACTCAACTCTGCACGAGAGTTTGTTAGTACGCGGAACACGTTTTAGGACGAGTTTCGAAGAAATTCTCGGGTTGAATAGGGAGTACAGGTTAAGACATGGTCCAGGTTGGACGAGTTTAACAAGTTCGAGAATGGCATCCGTCTAGTGCGTTATGTACTATAGATTTTAAGTAAGAGTGATAGTTGTAGTGTTTATGTTAGGTAAGAATAACTGTGCGGCTAAATTCAAATGAAGATTTAATTGTAAATGTGAGGCCGCTGAATAAATGATGGAAACCAGCGTGGACTTTTGTTATGACTTTTTGTGTTATTCAGACTTGTGACGTCGGTGCGTGAGCTGGAGAGAACAGGTAACTTGTAAACATGGACAAGTAGTCAAAGTCAGGAAGGTAAAGTGTTTAGAAGAGAGCAACTCATGGTGCATAGAACTTTAGATATTCAAATATGGAGCACAAACGCATCGCCATGAGTGAATGCCAGCCATGGATTAAACTTGCTAATAGAATGACAATAAGCAGAAGCTAGAATAAGCAACGGCCTAAAGTTAGGTCCATGACATCTGTCCTTCATGGTTGGAAAATAGAATGATTTAGTCGCAGAGCTAAAAATTTCAAGTTTCTACTGGGCTTTATTTCTTTTGACTTCCATAAATTACTAAATGCTGTGAAAGCTCCGCTTGCTTTTTATATTCTTATTTTAATATTTTTATCTCTTCCCCATCTTTGTCTACAGGGCTACTTAAATAGGTAGTGCAGCTTTACATAACAGAGTTACGACACATACAGAACGTTGCGGCGGTTAGCCTTCATCAGCAAACAAACACATTCACAAACACAACATACAGTCAAGGAGAACTGTGACTACATTAGAAGGTGATGACAGGACGAGAGGAACAAATGCATGGAAAAATGGAAGCAATGAAGAGAAAATGAGAATTGACAAAATGTTAATTGAAAAGAATGTTAGTCGAAGAAAATGTTTAATAGAACAACTGTTTATAGAGAAAAAAACTGTATACTCACCTCACGTACGGACCTGTGAATGTCTGCGGAAATCTCGGGTGTATTTGTATAATGGTGCTGGATGTTACGGTACAGTGAGCACATAGAAAGAAGGGGGCAGGGTAGGAGGCGTGTAAAATTGACCACGACCCCATTGTGTTGTTGGTCTGGGTGGACTGGTGTGCAGGAACACGCGTACTTACATAGACACACTTCAACAGACAAAATGCTAGTGTATGTGGACATGCAAGAAGAGAGAGAGGGGTGCCTAACACCACACGGCCTCAACACCCAACATAGTTTCATCTAATCGTAGTCATTTCCCCTCCCCACTCTGTTGCTTCCACACCCTCCTGATATCACCCTTGTCCGGCCTCCAACTTATCCTCTACCCTGTCCCCTATGCCATGTGTGGCGTGTCGTAGGCTCTTTTCCAATCTCTCTCTCTGTCTCTCTCTCTCAATCTCTCTCTTTCTCATTCTCCCTCAACAATCGTGCTTCTCTGTGTCTACCTATGCCATGGGTGGAGTGTCATAGGCTGTTTTCCAATCCATCTCTCTCAATCTCTCTCTCTCTCTCAATCTCTCTCTCTCTCACTTTCTCTCAACAATCGTGCTTCTCTGTGCCTACCTATGCCATGTGTGACGGGTCGTAGGCCCTTTTCCAATCTTCTCTCTCTCTTTCTCGGTCTCAATCTTTCTCTCTCTCTCTCTCTCTCATTCTCTCTCACCAATCGGGCTCCTCTGTGCCTACCTATGCCATGTGTGGCGTGTCGTAGGCTCTCTTCCAATCTCTCTCTCCCCCTCTCTCTCTCATTCTCTCTCTCATTCAATCTCAACGATTGTGCTTCCCTGCGCCTACCTATGCCATGTGTGGCGTGTCGCCCCTATGCCATGTGTGGCGTGTCGTAGGCTCTTTTCCTATCTCTCTCTCTGTCTCTCTCTCAATCTCTCTCTCTCATTCTCCCTCAACAATCGTGCTTCTCTGTGCCTACCTATGCCATGGGTGGAGTGTCGTAGACTTTTTTCCAATCTCTCTCTCTCTCTCTCTCTCTCTCTCTCTCTCTCTCTCTCTCTCTCTCTCTCTCTCTCTCTCTCTCTCTCTCTCAATCTCTCTCTCTCATTCTCCCTCAACAATCGTGCTTCTCTGTGCCTACCTATGCCTGCCATGTGTGACGGGTCGTAGGCCCTGTTCCAATCTTCACTCTCTCTTTCTCGGTCTCAGTCTCTCTCTCTCTTTCTCTCTCTCTCATTCTCTCTCAACAATCGTGCTTCTCTGTGCCTACCTATGCCATGTGTGGCGTGTCATAGGCTCTTTTCCAATCTCTCTCTGCCCCCTCTCTCTCTCTTTCTCTCTCACAATCTCTCTCTCATTCAATCTCAACGATCATGCTTCTCTGCGCCTACCTATGCCATGTGTGGCGTGTCATAAGCTCTTTTGCAATCTTTGTCTCTCTCAATCTCTCTCTCTCATTCTCTCTCAACAATCGTGCTTCTCTGTGCCTACATATAGTCATGTGTGGCGTGTCGTAGGCTCTCTTCCGATCTCTCTCTCTCTCTCTCTCTCTCTCTCTCTCTCTCTCTCTCTCTCTCTCTCGATCTCTCTCAATCTCTCTCTCTCTCTCTCGCTCATTCTCTCTCAACAATAGTGCTTCTCTGTGCCTACCTATGCCATGTGTGGCGTGTCGTAGGCTCTTTTCCAAACTCTCTCTCTCTCTTTCACTCTCTCTCTCTCTCTCTCCTCTCTCTCTCTCTCTCTCTCTCTCTCTCTCTTCCATCTTGCTTGGGGGGG
>JACEFZ010016832.1:0-7500 GCA_014155875.1 Cepaea nemoralis | reverse complement strand
TTTTCCATGCATTTGTTCCTCTCGTCCTGTCATCACCTTCTAATGTAGTCACAGGAGTTCTCCTTGACTGTATGTTGTGTTTGTGAATGTGTTTGTTTGCTGATGAAGGCTAACCGCCGCAACATTCTGTATGTGTCGTAACTCTGTTATGTAAAGCTGCACTACTTTGTGTCATTATATATTGTTTAAACTTTCACAGCTTTACCGCAGTTCCACCAAATTTTATGCATACTTAAATAGGTGTATGATTCTACGTCTGTGGGTACACTGGGGACATTAAAAAACTAGGAAAGCCAAATCTGATAGGCGCTGAAGGAATCGGCTACAGTTAGTTACGTGCCTGATGAAAAGGTGCAGTGTAATTCACTTTATAAGGACATTATGGTGGTTTACTTTAGTAATATACAGATCACCCACTGCATATAAAGGTCAATGCAGGATGAAAGATGCAGCAAAACCAATAATGCAGTCAGCAACTCAGCTTGATTGCTTGCACCAAGGTAAGTGAATCAGAGCTAATCAAGAGCCTATTCCAGCTTCAAACTGGTCCTTCAAAGAGGTTGCATCATTGCTGTCTGACCGGTGTGTAAGGGTTGAAGAGGGAAGGCATACCTGATGAAGTTAGATGTATCGACCAGAATCCCACAAATTGCAGCTGGGGTGTAAACAGACACAACGAAAAAAAAAATGTTGTTTTTCGAGGGGATGAGAAAGAAAAAGAAAGATAGGTTGTGCTACATAAGTAGGCTTTTAAAATCTTATGTGCACCTTGCCTGCTTCAGGATTGTAGATATTATGTTTAAAAAATACATACCTGTGGACGCTACATCTCTCATAGGTTGTACATTCACACTGCTAATTTTACTGCTTCTATTTCCAGAGATAGAAGACAAAAATGATGAAGATGTACATAAAGTTGGTAACAGTAAGCTGCAAGTAAATTCACCTTCAAGACAGAAGTTAAAATCATCTGATTCCAAGAGCCAATCAGGTGATAGCGAAGATGACACTGATATTGGTCCACCTTTGCCGCCTGGTTTTGTTTTTTCTCAGAAAACAGATGACCAGGATGATGTTGGTGCAGACGATGATACTGCAGATGATGATGATGATGTAAGTAACAACAATATAATTATAGCATTTGACAACACTTCTGAAATCTGATACTTTAACGTTCAGTTTTCTGGAAAACTGAGTTTAAACTCTGAAACCTGATACATTGGCGTTCAGTTTTCTGCAGGACTGTTCTGAAACCTGATGCATTGGAGTTCAGTTGTAAAACTGAGTTTAAACTCTGAAGCCTGATACATTGGAGTTCAGTTGTAAAACTGAGTTTAAACTCTGAAGCCTGATACATTGGAGTTCAGTTGTAAAACTGAGTTTAAACTCTGAAGCCTGATACATTGGAGTTCAGTTGTAAAACTGAGTTTAAACTCTGAAGCCTGATACATTGGAGTTCAGTTGTAAAACTGAGTTTAAACTCTGAAGCCTGATACATTGGAGTTCAGTTGTAAAACTGAGTTTAAACTCTGAAGCCTGATACATTGGAGTTCAGTTGTAAAACTGAGTTTTAAAACTCTGAAGCCTGATACATTGGAGTTCAGTTGTAAAACTGAGTTTAAACTCTGAAGCCTGATACATTGGAGTTCAGTTGTAAAACTGAGTTTAAACTCTGAAGCCTGATACATTGGAGTTCAGTTGTAAAACTGAGTTTAAACTCTGAAGCCTGATACATTGGAGTTCAGTTGTAAAACTGAGTTTAAACTCTGAAGCCTGATACATTGGAGTTCAGTTGTAAAACTGAGTTTAAACTCTGAAGCCTGATACATTGGAGTTCAGTTGTAAACTGAGTTTAAACTCTGAAGCCTGATACATTGGAGTTCAGTTGTAAAACTGAGTTTAAACTCTGAAGCCTGATACATTGGAGTTCAGTTGTAAAACTGAGTTTAAACTCTGAAGCCTGATACATTGGAGTTCAGTTGTAAAACTGAGTTTAAACTCTGAAGCCCTGATACATTGGAGTTCAGTTGTAAAACTGAGTTTAAAACTCTGAAGCCTGATACATGGAGTTCAGTTGTAAAACTGAGTTTAAACTCTGAAGCCTGATACATTGGAGTTCAGTTGTAAAACTGCGTTTTTAAACTCTGAAGCCTGATACATTGGAGTTCAGTTGTAAACTGAGTTTAAACTCTGAAGCCTGATACATTGGAGTTCAGTTGTAAAACTGAGTTTAAACTCTGAAGCCTGATGCATTGGAGTTCAGTTTGTAAAACTGAGTTTAAACTCTGAAGCCTGATACATTGGAGTTCAGTTGTAAAACTGAGTTTAAACTCTGAAGCCTGATACATTGGAGTTCAGTTGTAAAACTGAGTTTAAACTCTGAAGCCTGATACATTGGAGTTCAGTTGTAAACTGCGTTTAAACTCTGAAGCCTGATGCATTGGAGTTCAGTTGTAAAACTGAGTTTTAAACTCTGAAGCCTGATGCATTGGAGTTCAGTTGTAAAACTGAGTTTAAACTCTGAAGCCTGATGCATTGGAGTTCAGTTGTAAAAACTGAGTTTAAACTCTGAAGCCTGATACATTGGAGTTCAGTTGTAAAACTGAGTTTAAACTCTGAAGCCTGATACATTGGAGTTCAGTTGTAAAACTGAGTTTAAACTCTGAAGCCTGATACATTGGAGTTCAGTTGTAAAACTGAGTTAAACTCTGAAGCCTGATACATTGGAGTTCAGTTGTAAAAATGAGTTAAACTCTGAAGCCTGATACATTGGAGTTCAGTTGTAAACTGAGTTTAAACTCTGAAGCCTGATACATTGGAGTTCAGTTGTAAAACTGAGTTTAAACTCTGAAGCCTGATACATTGGAGTTCAGTTGTAAAACTGAGTTTAAACTCTGAAGCCTGATACATTGGAGGTTCAGTTGTAAAACTGAGTTTAAACTCTGAAGCCTGATACATTGGAGTTCAGTTGTAAGACTGAGTTTAAACTCTGAAGCCTGATACATTGGAGTTCAGTTGTAAGACTGAGTTTACACTCTGAAGCCTGATACATTGGAGTTCAGTTGTAAAACTGAGTTTAAACTCTGAAGCCTGATACATTGGAGTTCAGTTGTAAGACTGAGTTTAAACTCTGAAGCCTGATACATTGGAGTTCAGTTGTAAAACTGAGTTTAAACTCTGAAGCCTGATACATTGGAGTTCAGTTGTAAAACTGAGTTTAAACTCTGAAGCCTGATACATTGGAGTTCAGTTGTAAGACTGAGTTTAAACTCTGAAGCCTGATACATTGGAGTTCAGTTGTAAAACTGAGTTTAAACTCTGAAACCTGATGCATTGGAGTTCAGTTGTAAAACTGAGTTTAAACTCTGAAACCTGATGCATTGGAGTTCAGTTGTAAAACTGAGTTTAAACTCTGAAACCTGATGCATTGGAGTTCAGTTGTAAAACTGAGTTTAAACTCTGAAACCTGATGCATTGGAGTTCAGTTGTAAAACTGAGTTTAAACTCTGAAGCCTGATACATTGGCGTTCAGTTCTTTGTAAGACTGAGTTTAAACTCTGAAACCTGATACATTAGTGTTCTGTTCTCTGCAAGACTGAGTTTGGTGTTCAGTTCATCTGAGCACTGAAAAGAGTTTGCTGAGTGAGGTTGGTGTGGAGACTTTTTCCCCCTAATCTGGCATTGAAGTACCCTCTCCATGGTCACTGCTGCAAAGCCCTCCATCCCCTCTGCTTGCTCAGAAAGCTGTGGTGTGTGCACAACTAGTACTGGAACTTCACATCTGTGAAGAGGCACACTAGGAGATAATAGGTCATGATTCAGCACAGCACATACAGACAGCTAGGATTTGGCGTAAGTTGGTAATGTTATCTCCACAGGTTCATGGTTTTTCATTGTCAAATAACTCCACCCCAGTGTCTATAGGAAAGGCTATCATGGTAACATGTAAAAGTTAGAACCAGTACACGACAAAATAAAAAGTTGAGTAACAGTTGCCAGCTCCAAATAATAGCCTCTTGTTTTTAAAAGTTAATTTAAAAATTAAGCAATAGGATATAAGGGTTAGGTCATTGAACAGTGGTTTTATAATACTGTATAACCTCTCCATTTCTGTGGCCTCATTATGCCTTATTTTGTCAAATATTGTACTTTAATTTGCTGGTGTTCTGCCATAGACTCTTAATACTGTATAACCTCTGCATTTCTGTGGCCTCACTATGCCTTGTTTTGTCAAAAATTGTACTTTAACCCTTTACAGGGCAGACGCTTGTCCATTTTGTAGCCCTGAACAGGCAAGATTTTTTCAGGTTCAGTAAAATTTCGGGTCGCGTTAGTAAAAACATCACAAATAAGGTGTTAGTCAACTGATTTTAGTTAAATAAACAACACAATGAAAGGAAAAGCATGCAGAATATGTTACTCACGTGATTGATGTCGGTAATCCATATATGAACACAAATATTTACGAAATATCGCATGTTGTTTGTGATTTTCCGTCATCTATACGGCAATTTACAAACACATTTTCAGAATCATAATCACTTTCTTTAAAGTCCGACTCAGACTGCTAAATGCAAAGTAACGCTTTGCACTGATATCTAGCTCCGATTAATAGTCAACTTTGTGCCCTTTAATGTCACTTAAATTGAACAGAGCAAAATCTCGGCTATCACTTGAAGAATCGCTGAAATCCGTTTTGAAGAACAGCGTAAAAACCCAGAAAACTATCAAAAAAAAGTCCGTAAAAGTCGGTTTAAATTCATAGTATGCGCTTTACAAATGGCGGCCACGTTGTCAAGCTATCGGCGAAAGCAAAAGTAGCCTTCGGAAGTATCGGAAAGCCGAGAGATCACAATGCATAATAGTATCAGCCGGTTTGAGACGTTTTGCCTGTTTAACGTATCGGACGGAAATGGCTGGTCCACCCTGTAAAGGGTTAATTTGCTGGTGTTCTGCCATAGACTCTTAATACTGTATAACCTCTGCATTTCTGTGGCCTCTCTATGCCTTATTTTGAACAATGCCCTCAATGATGTTAATTATTCAGTCAAGATATTCAAATTAAGTGACATTAAAATCATCAACTATTCTAAATTTCTGTCATGCTTGATTACACTTCCACAGAATCCGCTGAACAAGATTCCTTCCAGTCATGAAATTGTTCTAGATCACGGCCACAAAACTGTAAGTATTTGTCAATTTATATTACATTCTAGTTCTTATTAGCAGGAAAGTCTGCCTAGTGCAGGAGTGATATTCTTTATATATTAGTCAGAAGTGTTATGGAACCAGACTGAATTAATTTTTATTTAGAAATCTCCTGTTTTTTTATGTCACTAGCCATCTATTGGGAGCCAAGGTAGCATAGTGGTTAGAAGCTTGCCTGTTGGCTCTATGGTCATGGGGTTTGAATCTGCATTGAGGCAGAATCTGCATCGAGGCTCCCAGCTGACTCAGCCTAAAGTGGCTACCAGGTTATGTAATCAGAAATATATGTGGCCGGTTTGATACTGACCACATGACCCTACGAGTGCCAGTTGGTCTAAACAAATCTGGGTCTAGCACTAATGGATCTAAATTTTGAAAGGACTTTTTAATATTAAAATGTTTAACTAAATGTTAATGAGGTTTATTTACTGTATGCATACATAGTAGCTTCTTCAAAAATCATTACGGGCAAATTTTATTTTTCATTGTTTAAGTAGAGGCTGCAGAGCAGCACTGGTTAGTACACACACTATTGTTCTCGTAATCCTGAGTTCAAATTTCCCTTCAGGTGGTAACATTGTGTATGACATGACTCCAGGGTTGAACCGCTTTCACCCCGGGAAGGTTAACCCGGTCAACAAATTCCCGCAGAAGTCGGATGTGTCGGCCTAACAGCGCAAGAACATAGCTCTGCTGTAAACAGGCACAACGCAATCATGCCCAAAAAAAAAAAAACTTCGGATGAATGCAGAAGAAGAAGAAGAGGAAGAACCACTTTCATTAAATGAATACTAGAAAATTTTATTTAAGATACGGTTGCCAGCATATTACTGACCATATTGCTCATAAAGTGCCAGTTGGTCAAGATAGCATGGACACAACACCATATCCCCATATGTCTAGTGTCATGATAATGAGGTTCTTGACATCAAAGAATTGTCTTCTTTCTCAGCCTTACATGACAAATCTCTCTACATGTGGTGATAGAGCTAACATAGACCAGGCCTTAGCTGTCTACTGGCTGGATTGTTTGCTCTATTTTTACTGCCTAAAAGGCAAAACATTATGTAATCACATGAGAGAATAAGTTTCATTTAATGGGACAGTGATAACCCACAGTCTTGCAGCCTGGCACATATATTGAGGATGCAGTACTTTTCCTGTTACACACTTTAACTTATTGACAACATAATCATAGTTGTTAATTGATGCTATAGAATTGAACAGAAGATGTACACTTGTTTGGACATGGAGGTCTGCCCTTGGATTGCCAAATGGATTGTGGCAGTACTTTATGAGTGTAAAATCATACTTAAGGGCCATAATAAATCTAAACAAGGCATCGGTTGTATAGTATTCCCTGGATAACCGAATCATGAAGGCAAATGTCCCATGTGTTACATTGAATGGATGTCCTCTTAGTAGAGAGAGTATGCATTTTCTGCCCTGGTCATGCAGGAATGAAGGGGAATGAACAGGCTGATAGACCGGCAGGGAATGCACCTTTCTGTGATAGATTACCTATGGACAAGGAAGAGGTGGTCGGGTGCTTGTGGGACCAGGTGGAGAAAGCGGTGGAACAGACTAAGAACTCGTTTGTGGAGAGAACGATATGGCAGAAAATCGGCAGGGGTTCAGAACGATTCTCAAAACTGAAAGGGAAGACCAGGATAACTTTCAATCAGATGGCAGTTGGAACAATCAGCAGTATGAGGGGATGTAGCAGTGTGGGAATGTCCTGGGGGCAGTGATGTCGGTTCTTAACTCAACTCGACTATAGAATCAAACAGAGAATAATAGAAAGGTATTTTAATGCACCAGTGCTGTGATAAGGCGATGGTTGTACTGAACATAAAAATTACCAAGTAAATCACAAACATCCATAAATTGCTAGAATTCATTGTGACGTCATGTAAAGGACTTTTTAATTTGAATGCATCTTTGATCGCTAGGATGCATTTAGCTTTCTTCCTCCTTTTTTCTAGTGTGTCCTTTCCATTTCTATTTTATGTTAACTGGTTTGTTAAATTGGTAACTTCAGGGTTTCCAGTCAGCTTAATTTCTTTGCATTATACTTTGTTGCATCTGACTAATTTGTGATATGTCTTCCTAGATCTCTGCTCTGGCTTTAGATCCCTCAGGAGCTCGACTTGTGTCTGGTAGCTTTGATTTTGATGTCAAGCTCTGGGACTTTGCTGGCATGGATGCTTCTATGAAAAGTTTTAGATCACTGAGACCATGTGAATGGTGAGTATTTCTCATTGCTACATTTGAACCCGGGGAAGCCCAATT
>JACEFZ010016831.1:40000-120080 GCA_014155875.1 Cepaea nemoralis | reverse complement strand
CTTGCTCCTTCTTTTTGTACTCAACCCTATTTAAAAACGGGCTACTACTTCTAGTGTATTAGACTGATTTTTGGGTGTGGGTTAGCTTCCCCTATTACCAGTGTCCCTCGCCATCAGGCGAAACCGCTCCCACTTCAGAGGTACTTGTAATTTACGTCTCCAAGTCAAGGACGAGAAGTCAACATTTTAGCCCAACTGACCGGTGTATTGGTTGAACCCGCTACCAGGGCACCAGCACACCAGATGTTTAAGAACGAGCGGTCTTATCCATTCGGCCACGCTGAGCTGGCCACTAACTTTAACCAGCAGTATCAAGAATGAGTTGTCTACTTGTGTGTATAGGTCAGCCAGGGGCGCGCCATGGGAACCGGTTCTGAAGCCATTTGTCAAACACAATTATCTGTCAACATGGCTGTCATTTTCTTGTTTGCGCTGTTGTTTAAAGAAAGTTCGGTCTGACCGACAAGCCTTAGGGGAAATGCAATATTTTAGATATTGGACGCCGCAGGCTGCAGCCGGCAGAGCGTTAAACATGAGACATTTACAGCTTGTCACAAGAGAAGTCAACGCCTTTGTTTGACAAGAATCCACTGTGTTGGGTCAAATACTATTTTTGTTTTTCCTCCAGGTAAAATGTTGATGTTATGACAGTCTACGGTTAAAATGTTGTTATTTGTGTGTGTGTGTGTGTGTGTGTGTGTTGTGTGTGTGTGTGTGTGTGTGTGTGTGTGTGTGTGTGTGTGAGTCTACTGTTACAACTTTGTTGTTGTTTTGGTCACTAATCAAAATGTTGTTGCTGTTGTGACAGCCTACATTTAAAATGCTGTTTAGCCTACGGTAACCTTGGCCAAGCTATGACAGATGACGCCGACACACTGAGACTCAGAATGGGAAAGTGCACATGCAATAACAGAAAACCTGCTACTCTGTAAATAAATATCACAGAAGCTGAAATGAAAACTCACCGATTCTGTGTATGGTCAGGTCCACTGCATGAAATTGAAACACGGTTCTCCAATAAATTATTGACTACAACAGGGGTCTTAACCTGCTCATAGTATCATGTTGCAAAATCCATCGACAGAGCATGTTTTTAAAACGCAGGATATTTATCCTTGTCCAAATACGTTTTATAGAACTCTTCCAAACCAACTTGATGGAATTTCTCCTTTATCTGTGTATCACAACACATTTCACAATGTTCCATTTGTAAACTTCCTGGTAATAAATTCACATCTACCGCGAATGGCGTTGCAAATGCACAAAAAAGCACATAATGTTTTTTGTTTCTTTAATTCTGAAATCGGTTTTAAAATTCGAGGTTTAAGTCAGATATCAAAGGAGCGTATTTATCCGCCGCCTCCTGTGTGACTTCTGGTTGCAATGACAATGTAGGAAAGTGAGTGAAGATTTTTATCCTCAATTGTTGTTCCCAAAGACCAAGCTTCATTTGAAATGCAGAAATATGATCAAACAACTTATTAAATAATTGATCTTTCCCTTGTAGACGAGTATTAACGTCATTTAGGTGGCTAGTTATATTTACCAGAAATTCAAAGTCGTAAACCCACTCTTTGTCTTCAAACTCTGGGATAGATGTTTGACTTGCTTGCAAAGAATAGTTGTATTTCTTGCTGCAAGTCAAAGACTCTTTTCAACATTTTGGCACGTGTCAGCCATCTTACTTCTGTATAAAATGTAACGTCATTATAATCTGAGTCCAAAGACTTTAAAAATTCTTGGAACTGACGGTGATTCAACCCGTTCGACTTAATGAAGATCACTTTTGTGACGACCACTTTCATGACATGGTCCATTTTAAGGGACTTCGACCATAAATTCTCCCGATGGATAATGCAATGAAAATTTAGCATTGAAGTATTACCTACTTTGGAGGCCTAAACCTTCGTGTTTTCCAACCATTGTTGGAGCACCATCCGTTGTTAAGCCCGATAAGTGGTTAAGTTGTAACGAAAAGCGATTCAGTGTAAATGTAACTGTCTCTAACAAATCTCGTGACTTAGTGGGATCCTTAAGTGAATACAGTGCCGCAAATTCTTCTGTCTTTTTTAAAATGGACATCAACACCCCTGATAAAAATTGCCAGTTGGGCAGTATCTGCCATATCTGTGCTTTCATCCAATGCTAGAGCATAAAATATAAACTCGGATGCTCGACTTTTCAAATTATCTTCAATATGTTTTCCAATGTCGTCCATACGCCTAGTAATAGTCTGACGAGGTAGACTTATTTTTGAGAAATGGTTCTTCTTTTCTGGACACAGAATTTCAACGACGCTCTCCAAACATTCCTTAACCATTTCACCATCTGAATATGGCTTCGATTGTTTTGCTAGTATCATGGCTTCTGCATAACTAGCTTTTACATAGCAAGTTGACTCTGAACCCGCTCTAGTAAATATCTTTTGTTGTGCAGAAATTTTTTGGGGAAAGTCATTTACTTGGTCTTGTCGAAATTGATCTTTGTACTCATATACTTATACTTTGTACTTATTCTCATGTTTTGTGGATTATTCAAAGGCATTTGACTGTGTACAACATCAGAAACTTTGAGAAATCATGAGGAATATGGGCTTTCCACCACATGTAATACAACTCATAAAAATGCTCAATCTAGACCAACAAGCAGCGGTTAGAATAGATGGCGAGACATCAGATTGGTTTGACATCAAGCAAGGATTCCGTCAAGGATGTGTGCTGTCCCCCTATTTGTTTAACCTGTACGCCGAAAATATAATGAGAAACGTAAGAGATGATATAAATAGGGGGCTATATGATGCCCTAAATATCGGTGGTCTTGACATACCAGAGATTCGGTATGCTGATGATACAGTATTGCTATCCACAACACAGACTGGTATAGAACACCTAATAGCCTCAACCCAATTTAATAGTGAAAATCACAGCTTGTATCTCAGCATTGCAAAACCAAAGATAATGCATACAGATAAAATCACTATGGAGAAAGAATTATATGTTAATGAGGAAAAATTGGAGGTGGTGGAAAATTTTGAATATCTTGGGTCATTGATTACCAACAACGGTGACACAATGAAAGAAATTAAACGACGACTATCAATTGCTCTTCAAAGACTAAAACAACTGAATAAATTATGGAATGGGACAGACAGAACTACAAAAATTTGACTTTTAAGAGCAAACATCTTTCCCATTGCAACATACGCCTGTGAGACCTGGACACTTGGGTAAAGAAAAGAACAAATGCACCAATACGTCAAGAGCTGAATATTTAAGAAGATTGGCTATTAAAAACGACAATACAAAGACAATTTAAATATTTTGGTCACTTGAAACGTCACGAAAGTTTGGAGAGAACAATAATGGAGGGTTATATGCCTGGGAAAAGAGGAATAGGAAGGCCAAAGAGAAGATGGGTGCAGGATGTGGCGGATGATCTCCAGATGGGTGTATCGGACGCGGGACATCTTGCTTATGATCGAGAGGTTTTCTGGAAGGTTGTTATGGGAGCGAGGTTCTGCAAAGGACATGCTACTGAATGAATGAATGAACTTATATCAAACTTATTTGCATGTTTAGTCTCGTAGTGCCGTTTGATGTTATACTCTTTCAAAACAGAAACAGATTCGTTGCATATCAAGCATATGGGCTTTGTTTTAATTGCCTCGAAAAAATAGTTTATAGTCCACCTGTCTTGAAAACATCTTAATTCTTCTGTGATTCTTCTCTTCTCTAGTTGAAGCCATGGTAGGTCTTCGTTTTTAACTGGAAAAAAAAATAATAAAACACCATGTGTAATACTAAATAATAATAATAAATTAATTTTAATTACTTAAATAAAATGTTTCAGTGTTTACTTACCTGTAGAATCGATATGGTAGACAGGATACTTTGTTAAAGTAGTTTGAACTATTATTATAAATATGATAAATATGTATTTTAACGTCGATCGCAAAATCTCTCCAGATATAATATATAAGAAATTGAAGTCTCATATTAAATTTTATCAACACCTAGCATCGGACAAAAGTCCTTCAGAGTTAAATAGCGGGATATCTGAAATTGCTAAAATCTATGAATTTTCCCGAAAATGTGGGAAATATTTAAAATAGCTCAAAACAATGAATTTTCCCCCAAAAAATGCGACATATTTTCAATATCTCTTAGCTATAATTTAAAAATATATGATATGAACGACTCATGATGTAATGTTCTTTTGGTGATATGTACAATAAAGTTAACATTTATGTTCATTTGACCTAGCTCCGCCGGCCGCAACATGACTCTCGTCCGGACGCATGCGGCCCGCGGGCTTTGTGTTGGCCACCGCTGGTCGAGGGAGTGCACTAGCATGAGTATGCAACAGTCGAGAGAACTATAGAGTTTGTGGTGGTGGTGTTGTTGGTGTTGGTGATGATGGTGATGATGATGGTGGTGATGTTATGGTGGTGGTAATGGTGATGGTTATGGTGATGGTTATGGTGGTGATGATGATGATGATGGTGATGTTGGTGGTGGTGATTATGGTGGTGGTGGTGATGGTGGTGGTGGTGATGGTGGTGGTGATGGTGGTGCTGGTGGTGGTGATTATGGTGATGGTTGTGGTGATGGAGGTGGTGATTATGGTGATGGTGGTGGTGATTATGGTGGTGATGGTGATGGTGCTGGTGGTGATGGTTATGGTGGTGGTGATGATGGTGGTGGTGATGCTGGTGGTGATGCTGGTGGTGATGGTTATGGTGGTGATGATGATGGTGATGATGGTAGTGGTGGTGGTGGTGGTGATGGTGATGGTGGTGGTGGTGGTGATGATGGTGATGGTGATGATGGTGATGGTGGTGGTGGTGATTATGGTGGTGGTGATGGTGATGGTTATGGTGGTGCTGATTATGGTGATGGTGGTGATGGTGGTGGTGGTGATGGTTGTGGTGATGGTTGTGGTGATGGTGGTGCTGGTGCTGGTGGTGGTGATTATGGTGATGGTGGTGGTGATGGTGATGGTTATGGTGGTGCTGATTATGGTGGTGGTGGTGATGGTGGTGGTGGTGATGGTTGTGGTGATGGTTGTGGTGATGGTGGTGCTGGTGCTGGTGGTGGTGATTATGGTGATGGTGGTGGTGATGGAGGTGGTGATTATGGTGGTGGTGATGGTGATTATGGTGATGGTTGTGGTGATTCTGGTGTTGGTGATGGTTATGGTGATTATGGTGGTGGTGGTGGTGATGGTGGTGGTGATTATGATGGTGGTGGTGGTGATTATGGTGGTGGAGGTGGTGATTATGGTGATGGTGGTGGTGGTTATGGTGGTGGTGATGGTGGTGGTGGTGGTGGTGATGGTAATGGTTATGGTGGTGGTGATTATGGTGGTGGTGATGGTGATGATGGTAGTGGTGGTGATGGTTATGGTTAAGGTGGCGGTGATGGTGATGGTTATGGTGATGGTGGTGATAATGATGGTGATGGTGATGATGGTGGTGGTTCTGATGGTGATGGTTATGGTGGTGGTGATGGTGTTGGTTATGGTGGTGGTGATGGTGATGGTGATGGTGGTGATGGTGATGATGGTGGTTATTGTGGTGGTGGTGATGGTGGTGGTAATGTTGGTGGTGATGGTGATTTTGGTGATGGTGATGGTTATGGTGGTGGTGTTGATGGTCATGGCGGTGTTGGTGATGGTGGTGGTGGAGGTGATGTTGATGGTGATGGTGGTTGTGGTGATTGTGATGGTGGTGATGGTTATGCTGTTGATGGTGATGGTGGTGGTGTTGATGGTGATGGCGGTGATGATTATAGTGGTGGTGATGGTGCTTGTGGTGGTGGTGATGGTGCTTGTGGTGGTGGTGATGGTTATGGTGGTGGTGATGCAGATGGTTATGGTGTTGGTGATGATGATGATGATGATGATGGTGGTAGTGATGGTTATGGTGATGATGATGGTGTTGATGGTTATGGTGGTGATGGTTATGGTGGTGGTGATGGTGATGATGATGGTGGTGATGGTTATGGTGTTGATGATGGTGGTGATGGTTATGGTGGTGATGGTTATGGTGGTGGTGATGGTGATGGTTATGGTGGTGGTGATGATGGTAGTGGTGGTGATGGTGATGATGATGGTGGTTATTGCAGTGGTGATGGTAATGGTTATGGTGGTTGTGATGATGGTGATGATGGTAATGGTGGTGGTGATGATGATGGTGTTGACGATGATGGTGGTGTTGATGATCGTGATGGTGTGATGGTGGTGGTGATGGTGATGATTGTAATGGTGTGGTGATGATGGCGGTGGTGATGATGGTGGTAGTAATGGTGATGGTGGTTGTGGTGATGGTGATGGTGGTGATGGTTATGGTGGTGATGGTGATGGTGGTGGTGTTGATGGTGGTGGTGTTGATGGTGATGGCGGTTATGATTATGGTGGTGGTGATGGTGATGGTGGTCGTGGTGATGGTTATGATGGCGGTGATGGTGATGATTATGGTGTTAGTGATGATGATGATGGTGGTGGTGATGGTTATGGTGGTGGTGATGATGATGGTGGTGATGGTGATGATGGTGGTGATGATGGTGGCTATTGCGGTGGTGATGGTAATGGTTATGGTGGTGGTGACGGTGGTAATGGTGGTGGTGATGATGGTGGTGTTGATGATGGTGATGGTGTGATGGTGGTGGTGAAGCTGATGATGGTAATGGTGGTGGTGATGATGGTAATGGTGGTGGTGATGGTAATGATGGTAATGGTGGTGGTGATGGTGATGATGGTAATGGTGGTGGTGGTGATGGTTGTGATTATGATGATGATGGTGATGGTGGTGGTGGTAATGGTGATAATGATGATGGTGATGGTGGCAGTGGTGGTGATAGTGGTGGTGATGGTGATAGTGGTGATGATAGTGATAGTGGTGGTGATGGCGATTATGATGGTGATGTTGATGTTAATTGTGATGGTGATGGTGGTGATGGTAATGGTAATGGTGGTGGTGGTTATGGTGATGGTGGTTGTGGTGGTGGTGATGATGGTGATAATAATATTAGTGGTGGTGATTCGTATGTGGTGGTTATGGTGATTGTTATGGTTATGGTGATGGTGGTGATGGTAATGGTGGTGGTTATGATGGTGGTTGTGGTGGTGATGGTGGTGGTGATGGTAATGGTGGTGGTGGTGATGATGGTAGTTGTGGTGGTGATGGTGGTGGTGATGGTGATGGTGATGGTGGTGATGATAATGATGGTGGTGGTGGTTGTGATGATGATGATGATGGTGATGGTGATAATGATGACGGTGATGGTGATAATGATGGTGATGTGATGACGGGGATGGTGGTGATGGTGTTCTTCTTCTTTCGTTCGCTTGAAGTATATCTATATCTGCAAGGTTGTCTTTGTATGAATCCAACTATCTTTTTTAGTTCACTCAGTGGTCCATCGAGTTTATTTTCAATTGTGGTCTCTTTAGGCCAGAAGGTTTGCCTAGATATGTTGTATTTTTGGCAGTCTTGGAGTATGTGCTCTGCTGTTTGCGACGCCAAGCCACATGTGTACATGGTTGATTCACCAATCTTGAATTTTGTATACATATGGTTGCGTGATCTATTGTGTCCTGTTCTGGGGCGCAGAATAATGACTTGTTCTGGTCTGTTCATAATGTGGTAGTAATCTCTAGCAGGTTTTCGTGGCTTTCTGACTGATTTGATAATTCTTTTCTTTTGGTGGTATGTAATGGACACATCAGGCTGTTCTTCGTTTGCTTCTTCCTTAGCCAATCGATCAGCTCTGTCGTTTGCAAGTATTCCACAGTGGGATGGTATCCACTGTATGGTGACCTTATGCTGAATACTAAGTTCAGAAAGTAGTGTCCTTAGTACTGGCAATTTCCCACACAGGAGCGCCTCGAGTACTGCTTTTGCATCTGTCAGTAGCACCACAGTTTGTGTACCATGGCTGGCATTTAGTAATTTCTCTGTTGCTATCTTGATTGCCTCAATTTCAGCATCATAGTTATGGCAGTACTTTCCTGTTGGTACTCTGGCCGTGTCCTTAGTATTATTTGGGTATTATATTACACTCCCGCTCCTCCATACTGAACATGATGATGATGATAATGATGATGGTGGTGGTGGTGGTGGTGGTGATGGTGATGGAGATGGTGGTGATGGTGGTGGTGGTGGTGATGCTGGTGGTGATGGTTATGGTGGTGATGATGATGGTGATGATGGTAGTGGTGGTGGTGATGGTGATGGTGGTGGTGGTGATTATGGTGGTGGTGATGGTGATGGTTATGGTGGTGCTGATTATGGTGGTGGTGGTGATGGTTATGGTGATGGTGGTGCTGGTGCTGGTGGTGGTGATTATGGTGATGGTGGTGGTGATGGAGGTGGTGATTATGGTGGTGGTGATGGTGATTATGGTGATGGTTGTGGTGATTATGGTGGTGGTGATGGTTATGGTGGTGGTGATTATGGTGGTGGTGGTGGTGATGGTGGTGGTGATTATGATTATGGTTGTGGTGGTGATTATGGTGGTGGTGGTGGTGGTGATTATGGTTATGGTGGTGGTGATGGTTATGGTGGTGGTGATGGTGGTGGTGGTGGTGGTGATGGTAATGGTTATGGTGGTGGTGGTTATGGTGGTGGTGGTGGTGATGGTGGTGGTGGTGATGATGGTGGTGGTGATGGTGGTGGTGATGATAGTGGTGATTGTGATGGTTATGGTGGTGGTGATGATGGTGATGGTGATGATGGTGATGGTGGTGGTGGTGATTATGGTGGTGGTGATGGTGATGGCTATGGTGGTGGTGATGGTGATGTTGATGGTGGTGATGGTGATGGTGATGGTGGTGGTTATGGTGGTGGTGATGGTGATGGTTGTGGTGATGGTGGTGATGGTAGTGGTGGTGATGGTGATGATGGTGGTGATAGTTGTGGTGGTGGTGATGGTGATGGTGGTGATGATGGTAGTGGTGGTGATGGTTATGGTTAAGGTGGTGGTGATGGTGATGGTAATGGTTATGGTTATGGTGATGATAATTATGGTGATGGTGATGGTGATGATGGTGGTGGTTCTGATGGTGATGGTTATGGTGTTGGTTATGATGGTGGTGATGGTGATGGTGATGGTGGTGTTGGTGATGATGGTGGTTATTGTGGTGGTGGTGGTGGTGGTGGTGGTGATGGTAAAGTTGGTGGTGATGGTGATTTTGGTGATGGTGATGGTTATGGTGGTGGTGTTGATGGTGATGGCGGTGGTGGTGATGGTGGTGGTGGAGGTGATGTTGATGGTGATGGTGATGGTGGTTGTGGTGATTGTGATGGTGGTAATGGTTATGATGTTGATGGTGATGGTGGTGGTGTTGATGGTGATGGTGATGATGATTATAGTGGTGGTGATGGTGCTTGTGGTGGTGGTGATGGTTATGGTGGCGGTGATGGTTATGGTGGCGGTGATGCAGATGGTTATGGTGTTGGTGATGATGATGATGGTGGTAGTGATGGTTATGGTGATGATGATGGTGGTAATGGTTATGGTGGTGATGGTTATGGTGGTGGTGATGGTGATGGTTATTGTGGTGGTGATGGTGATGGTGATGATGGTGCTGATGATGGTGGTTATTGCGGTGGTGATGGTAATGGTTATGGTGGTTGTGATGATGGTGATGATAGTAATGGTGGTGGTGATGATGATGATGGTGTTGACGATGATGGTGGTGTTGATGATGGTGATGGTGTGATGGTGGTGGTGATGGTGTGATGGTGGTGGTGATGGTGATGATTGTAATGGTGGTGGTGATGATGGTGGTGGTGATGATGGTGGTGGTAATGGTGATGGTGGTTGTGGTGATGGTGATGGTGGTGATGGTTATGGTGGTGATGGTGATGGTGGTGGTGTTGATGGTGGTGGTGTTGATGGTGATGGCGGTGATGATTATGGTTGTGGTGATGGTGATGGTGGTCGTGGTGATGGTTATGATGGCGGTGATGGTGATGGTTATGGTGTTAGTGATGATGATGATGGTGGTGGTGATGGTTATGGTGGTGGTGATGATGATGGTGGTGATGGTGGTGGTGATGATGGTGGTGTTGATGATGGTGATGGTGTGATGGTGGTGGTGATGGTGATGATGGTAATGGTGGTGGTGATGATGGTAATGGTGGTGGTGATGGTAATGATGGTAATGGTGGTGGTGATGGTGATGATGGTATTGGTGGTGGTGGTGGTGATGGTTGTGATTATGATGATGATGGTGATGGTGGTGGTGGTAATGGTGATAATGATGATGGTGATGGTGGCAGTGGTGGTGATAGTGGTGATGATGATAGTGATAGTGGTGATGATAGTGATAGTGGTGGTGATGGCGATTATGATGGTGATGTTGATGGTAATTGTGATGGTGATGGTGGTGATGGTAATGGTGGTGGTGGTTATGGTGATGGTGGTTGTGGTGATGATGGTGATAATAATGTTGGTGGTGGTGATTAGTATGTGGTGGTTATGGTGATTGTTATGGTTATGGTGATGGTGGTGATGGTAATGGTGGTGGTGGTGATGATGGTGGTTGTGGTGGTGATGGTGGTGGTGATGGTAATGGTGGTGATGATGATGGTAGTTGTGGTGGTGATGGTGGTGGTGGTCTTGATGGTGATGGTGGTGGTGGTGATGGTGGTGATGATAATGATGGTGGTGGTGTTGTGATGATGATAATGATGGTGATGGTGATAATGATGATGGTGATGGTGATAATGATGGTGATGTGATGACGGGGATGGTGGTGATGGTGTTCTTCTTCTTTCGTTCGCTTGAAGTATGTCTATATCTGCAAGGTTGTCTTTTGTATGAATCCAACTATCTTTTTTTAGTTCACTCAGTGGTCCATCGAGTTTATTTTCAATTGTGGTCTCTTTAGGCCAGAAGGTTTGCCTAGATATGTTGTATTTTTGGCAGTCTTGGAGTATGTGCTCTGCTGTTTGCGACGCCAAGCCACATGTGTACATGGCTGATTCACCAATCTTGAATTTTGTATACATATGGTTGCGTGATCTATTGTGTCCTGTTTCTGGGGCGCAGAATAATGACTTGTTCTGGTCTGTTCATAATGTGGTAGTAATCTCTAGCAGGTTTTCGTGGCTTTCTGACTGATTTGATAATTCTTTTCTTTTGGTGGTATGTAATGGACACATCAGGCTGTTCTTCGTTTGCTCCTTCCTTAGCCAATCGATCAGCTCTGTCGTTTGCAAGTATTCCACAGTGGGATGGTATCCACTGTATGGTGACCTTATGCTGAATACTAAGTTCAGAAAGTAGTGTCCTTAGTACTGGCAATTTCCCACACAGGAGCGCCTCGAGTACTGCTTTTGCATCTGTCAGTAGCACCACAGTTTGTGTACCATGGCTGGCATTTAGTAATTTCTCTGTTGCTATCTTGATTGCCTCAATTTCAGGCATCATAGTTATGGCAGTACTTTCCTGTTGGTACTCTGGCCTGTGTCCTTAGTATTATTTGGGTATTATATTACACTCCCGCTCCTCCATACTGAACATGATGATGATGATGATGATGGTGGTGGTGGTGGCGATGATGATGTTGATGGTGATGATGTTGATGGTGATGATGGTGGTTGTGGTGATGGTGGTTGTGGTGTTGGTGGTTGTGGTGATGATGATGATGATGATGGTGGTGGTGGTGATCATAATGATGTTGAAGGTGATGATTGTGATATATTACATTTTCACCAGCGTAACATGCGGTAAATAATTCCGGGCGATGAAAAAAAGGTTGACACCTCCTCGTTCTCCACGGCAATAATCCGACTTTTTCATCGACCCATTGTGACGTCACCACCGGAATAACGAAATCAAAATAAAAAGCCCATGCGGGAAAGAAACTGTCTATTTTTGTGAACCAACCCACACACACACACACACGAGGCAGGAGTGATTCAATGAGCAAGGGAGTGATAGTCTCTTCAAAATCAACTTAGTAAAGATAATTTAGTATAAGTTAGATAGATGAAGACAAACATCAGCCCACGACATCGCATTGGAAAAATCTGAAACCTGTTGCTGAAGTGTTGGAAGTCGTCCTGTTTGGATGAGGTGAATATAATTTATTTTAAATCTTAGATAAGTTGTGAGTTCAGTTTCCCAGAAGAGGAGTTGGTAAGTCTACTTGTGAACACGTGTGGTGAATTCTTAAGAAGTTAATTTACCTGTTATAGTTATAGATAAGCTATTCATTAAGAATAAACATCGTGAATTTTATTTTCTCCCAAAGTAAACAACTGATGTAATGTATAAGCAGTAGTCCAAGTTGTACATTTATTTCTTAAGCAACTCAATCTACAATGATTGGAATGGTGAGTTCTTAAAGAATTTAATCTAGTACAAACTAAATAATATTATACTCAGTTATCATAGTCATAAGATAAACTGTACATTAGGAGAAAAACTACAGTGTTTTATTTTCTCCCAGCTAAGCAACTTATTTAATATATAAACATTAGACACATGTTGTAAATTTTATTTCTTAAGCAACTCAATCTACAATGAACATGAGTAACTTAAGACTTAAGGAAACTATTGTAAATGGGTAAACACTGGTAAGTCAAACTAGTGTAATGTGTAATTAATCAGTAGATTTAATTTTGACATGAGCACATGGACAAACAAATAGTTTTCTTATAATTCATGAACCCATGAGAACCAGATTCTACAGGTATCATAATTTTGTGTGTTGAGTTAAGGCACCAATGCAGTGAGTCAAATGTATTTTCAATGTTATAAACATATGGAATTAATGTTTGTGCCACCCCATAATAATACTTAGTCAACTGGCATGTTAGAATGGTTAAGATTCATAATGCCTGAAGATGAATTGGATATGTCACCTAAATTGTATGTATTTTATGAGATCACGTGATAACTCCTGGACTTCATGTTGCTAAATCCTGGGTGAATTTCATAAGTGTGTCTAATGATCACATGCCTATTTCATTGAAGAACATGCTGGTGTCATGTGTGGTTCATCATTGTTAAACAGATGTGAATGTATCATTTCATAAACCCCATCAGCATGCATGACTAAATATCCATGAAATAGTATAAGTTAGGTTGAAGGATGAGATTTAATTGTAATATCAGTGTTATTGAACCTGAGAATTTATCAGGGATAAAGCACCTACATATGCATGATTGTCATCCGTACAGATATGGTTGTCTGATGAATGGGTGAGATCTCATTGTGAGGTAAATGGTGTTAACATTTAAGGTTATCATTGGGAAATCACATAAGTACCCACCTTACATGCCAGTATGAAGGATGTGTGATGAATGATTCCTATATGATTACCCATACCAATGTCACAGCGCCAAACCAAGGCACTTAGTTTGGTCTGTGAAAACCGTACGGTCCTGGCCACTCCGGAAACGCCACTTTATCACAAAGACCGGAGGCCATTTTTCCTTGTAGCAGCCAGCGGTGTGGGAAGGCAGGCGCTGGGGCCCTATGTAGTTTGTGGCCAGCCCGCCTTGAGACGAGATATGTGGGGTTTCCCATCTGTTCATCATTGAACAACATATGTCAGAGGAAAAAGCTGTAAGTCTAAAATGTTTAATTTAATAAATATTTGTTAAATCGCAGCACACACCATGTTACAGGCTTGAAAAGCGTTTGCGTGGGAAAACCGATGTGTGTGAACAAAGCTGTTAGGCAGAGTGGTAGGAACAAAGAAATATAAATAGATAATATGAATGAATACTATTGAAATGGACTGTTCTATAGAATGATTTGGCGTCCCGAAACCTTTATGAAAACAGGATATTAACAGGCTAGTACATAGAGATGTAAGCAATCAAGCATGGTGGTGTGAAATACGAAGATAGGTCATTAGTGGTGGTTAAATATGGTAAAGATTGATGCCATGTCATGCCAGCCATGCTGGCACAAGATTATTTTGTTGGGAATTATTTTACATGGTTATCCTATGGCATCTGGCTAAACAGATATGTGGGAGATTCACCAAAATATACAATGTGTGGGGTCATAAATTAGTTTATGGTAAAGACTGAAATAATGCCACATGGTGCCATGCAGGCCATGTTGGCATGGAAGGGAGTAAGTGCTTGTGAGGTTGCTAGAAATGAAGGTTACTTAACAACAGAGTGGTGAGAATCATATGTGTATACAGCAGCAAGATATGTTTACAGGATTATTCTGTGACAATGGTGAGCATCACATTGGATGTTTGGTCAAGTGTTGGGTATGAACACTCCAAAGCAACATGAGTAGGGGAAAATAACCATAATATATGTGTAATATTTATAACATGTGTAAAGCAGGGAAAAGTACTTACATGTTATATGTGGCAATGATGGGTTAATGGTTAAGCTAAGCAGTTAGAACATGTAGGTAATAAATAGAAGTGTAGGACATAATGTGTTGAATTGTAGGGATGCCATGCAGATTGATAGCCACTAGGCGTAGGAAATAATGCATCTTAATATGCGGGGTGCGTATCAGCAATCATTGTGTAATCGTAACTGCGGATGAAGTGTGGCTTTACTGAGGGAGAACAGGCAGGTGCATCTGGAACTGATATTGGTAAAGGGGTTTCTCATTTAGCATTGAAGTCTGGTGTCACATCTGTTACCAGAATGCAGTAGTGTTTGTGCTAGTGTATCAAACTGGGAGTTTTATGTGTAGTAAAACAGGGTGATTGTTTTACCAGGGGAAGAATGTGATTTAGTGCTGCGTACCACCCTTCGCAGAGATATTAATATGTAGTTGTCATGTGACATGAAGCGTAAGATAGCAAAGTTTATAACCGGGGTATCATAGGAAGAATGATGGGGAACAGAGCGCACAACTGTACATTTGCTGTCCACTCACAAATAATATTACACTGATTGTGTTGGGCCTTGAATAACACTTATTGGTCATTAGTGTGTAATAGTGACATAATATATATAGTACACTGTTTATTATATTAGAACTAATGTTCTGTATCCTGCCATGGACATTGTTGTTCTTGGATCCTGCCTCATATGAATGAGGCACTGTGGCCACTATTTGGTGTACTTTCACTTAGTAATATTGTGTGTTTATTTTATGAGCTATCTTAGGGGCATCAGAGAGTCCCTAAATGAGTTCCTGTGTAATAAATGTTTAGCTGTATCTTTAACTTTCTGTGAATGTTGTGATTCTTCTATGTGTAAGGTTACATTGTCACATTCTACAGATATGGTGTTTCCACATTGTATGTATGTCTGTTGCTTTTCATAGTTAGACATGTTTTGCTTGCTGGTTGTTAGTTTGTAATGCTAATCAGATGCTGTAACTTGCACAGTATCATATTAGTGCTGGTACTCTTCATGCAAACTGGGACATTGTTGGGGTAGTTGTCTAGTGAAGTCCCTATGTTGAGGTAACTTAGTGTCTGATGGTGGCAGAGTTCATAATGTTGTGTATTGTTGCATAGGAGTAAAGTGTACTATCAGATGTGGAGCACAGGAGTTCAACCTGTCAATATATGTTTTATATTAGGGAAAAGAGTACGGTGTGTTAGCAAAACAGTTGCCGGTGTGCGTAACAGTAGAGAGAGAATTGTAGAGCATTAGACTGAGGATATAATAGGTGGTGTTTGATTGTGGCTTTATCATGGACTGAACATTGATAGTGTTCTATGAACATGTGGTTTATAGGGAATATTGTGTTGTCCTGTGTTACCGGTGACTTTGTACAAATTAATGTATAAAATATTCTGGAAGGTGTAGACAGGGAACTGATTATGGGTTCCTTGGCAAATGTAGCCACTTTGGTAGGTAGGCATGACAGCCTAATTTACCAGAACAAAGATGTCATTCTGATACCTGTTAACTGAATTAATGTTGAGATGTTGTGTTTGTTTGCAGTGTCTGATGTGTGTTAACCAAATGTGTTGAGATGTTGTGGCTGTTTGCAACGGCTGATGTATGTACTCTGTTGTTTGTAGCTATGTGTTTACAGCTGGACAAATGAGATCAATCTTCCACTGCTTGTGTGTGTAGGAGCTGTGTGGTGTAGTTACATTGAACTGAAAAGGTGGAGCAGATTGACATTGTTGCATTAGGTGGTCCATTCTAGCAATATCAAGTGTAATCTCATGATAGCAGTGGCACAATTGGAGAAGATAATAAAGTGGGTGATCTGATGATGCAACATTGATTGTTGTATTCAACAATTAGATATGTAGTCACCTTTAAGAAGAATGAGGCAACACAAGAATGATCATGCCAGATATCGGTTACCTCAGAATAGCAGTAGTACAACTAGAGGGAATAGCAAGATGGATAATTTGATGGATGACATTTGTTATATGTAGGTTAATTCAAATGTTATATTGCATGTGCTCATTGCTTCATGTGTTTAATATGTTGTCTTTACCATGATAATCATAGATTGTGTTTTCCATTGTTACAGGAGCGGCTGACTAGTTAGTGTCAGCAAGCCTGGGTTCTTGGTGGGATAGTAAATTGTGTCACAACTCTTGTTCATGTGGTACTTGGTGTACCCTGTTGTCTTAAGCGCTGCTGATTGGTTAGGGGTTACCCACTGTGGTGATTTGGTATATACAGTTGTCTATTGTATCTGTTATTGACATGCAATGTGCTGTTAGAAGAAATAAATAAAGAGCTTGTTTATTTGTCCTTGATTTGTTTGTTTAGTCTCTTTTAGTTTTTACTTTTTACAGTCACTATTTCTACCACAATCTAACACCTTAATCCAATGTCTGGGTCTCAAATATGACAGTCAGTCCAGAGTTGAGGCTCCTGCCTGAGATCTCGTATATCTTATCTAATCACTATCATCTTTTTTTTGTTGGTTGAGGCGGTGTGAGGTTCTCTCTCTTTTCACTATTTTTCTTCTTTGGCCGTAACGAAGTCAGAACTACTCTTTACCTCTTAGCACCGTAGTGAAGGAAGCATCAGTCTTTATGATTGTCTCCCTTTCTCTTTTACCATCGACTACACCAATATGAATGTGTCTATGGACTGAGTGAAATTATCATCCATACATACGAATGATGTCAGAGATGAATGCATTGTCCCCACATGCAAAGATGGATATGTTGACTGATGCATGAGGAGATTGAGTGAGTGAGTGAAGTTACATGCTGAGGGAGAGGGAGTATAGGCCAACAGTCAGTCTCATGATAGCCGGCAACTTTGATGTGGAATGCCATGACTACCACCAGAGAGCTGCTTCGGCATAACCCATAAACTAAATAATAATTTAGGACACTCCGGCGCATAACGACACTGTATAAAATATCATTCATGTCACTATCATCTAGTTTTGTGCGCTAAGCACGACACAACCAATATCATACATTAAGCATATTACAGCATCTGTGTGTGTAATTTAAGCATAATTCCACTTTGTATTTCATGTCACTTCTGGTAACACATATGGTCTAGTGTAATGACATTAATGTAATACAATGATGATGATGACTGTATTGTAATGAAAATTATTTAATAATGTTTATGATGATAATGTTAGAATGATGTAATAATTTCTAATGTCATAAGCATGATAATAATGATAATGATTGTAATTACAATGATTATAAAAACCATGATGATGATGATGATGATAATAATAAATATTACATCCATGAGAATGGAAGAAATTTTCTCACTTGCAGCATTTAATGAAGAAGAATGCACTTGAAGGCTATACAAGAATAATACAATAATGTGCTTATATTGCTTATAAACAAACACTCATTAAAATGGGGACTGATTTTTAAAAACCCTTAATGTATGAGACCCCTTTTTCTTGGATAGTAAAAGATGAAGAAGAGAATGGTCAACATAATTGTCAAAGTCTAAATCTGCTAGTTAAACCTTGAACACTTGATAGTGGAAGATTGGATTGAGAGCAAACAACTATGTTGGTGATAACTAATTGAGAACACCTAAGACTATCTTTCTTCTATGTTATTTTCTCTAAGAACAAGATTACATTTTATTGTTTTCACTTTATGTTCTTAGGCTTTTACATTTCATTTCTAATGTCATATTTATTATATCATTAGAATTATGTGATTGATGGAATTTCAGGTAGTGGTCTTATTCACGTCAATCCAGACCTGACTTGGTGAAGATTGAATGCAGCACCTGTTGAGTGAGCACAGTGTTGAGTGATGCCCTTGATAGAGTAGCGCAGAAACTTATCTACCTGCAACCATTCCATTTGTCCCATAGGAGAGGTAATCTTTATTTAAATATTTACCTGTCAAACAATGGAAAGGAAAACCAAGAACCAACTTATGTTCTACTACACCCTGGAACACTAATACTACAATTGACTGATAGCCAGAGGGATTCCCAAAGCTGGAAGTGGAGAATCCGGAGTGTAGACAGTTCTTTTTTTTTCCAGATCATCCAGGCCAGTAAAAGATTAACATTACACGCCAATGGAAAAAATATAGCTGCTATAATTGGCACATAAATTCTGTATATTTACAGTATATATATATGTCCTTATTTTATGACAGGAAATTGTAATTTTGAATGCAATTTACAAAATCCATGGTTGTGTTTATTAAATCAGAAAAAATGAGGTCATGTCATGTATTGATTGTATTTTACTTGCCATAGTCAAATTGTTTTAAATTATCCTAGATAGAATTAATTAGTTGGTAGAGGAGAGGCAAGGAACCAAAAAAAGGATATTGTGGGTATAAAAGGGAATACAACTTTGTCAGTTATTTCCTGAAGGTATTCCTTGGTTCTCTAAAATTCTATTGCTAGTCTCACACAATTGAGTCAGTACAGGCTAAATTAATTAAACAGGCAGGATCACATTGGGAAAAAGGATTTTTCATTCTTTATCTCTTTGGGATTGAGCCATCAATCTCGACGTATCCGACAATGATGATGATGGTGATGGTGATGATGGTGGTGGTGGTGATGATGATGATGTTGATGGTGATGATGATGATGATGATTATGGTGATTATGGTGATGATGGTGGTCGTGGTGATGATGATGTTGATGATGTTGATGGTGATGATGATGATGATGGTGGTGGTGATGGTGGTGGTGATGGTGATAATGGTGGTGATGGTGGTGATGATGGTGATGTTAATGGTGATGATGATGGTGGTGGTGATGATGGTGGTGATGGTGATGATGGTGATAATGATGATGGTGGTGGTGATGGTATTGATGGTCATGATGATGGTGGTGATGGTGATGATGCTGGTGGTGACGGTGATGATGGTGATAATGATGGTGGTGATGGTAATGATGGTGATCATGATGGTGGTGGTGGTGATGATGGTGGTGATGATGATGATGTTGATGGTGATGATGATGATGGTGGTGATGATGATGTTGATGGTAATGATGATGGTGGTTATGGTGATGTTGATGGTGATGATGGTGGTGGTGATGATGATGATGATGATGATGATGGTGGTGGTGTTGATGGTAATGATGATGGTGGTGATGATGACGATGGTGATGATGATGATGGTTGTGGTGATGATGGTGATAATGATGGTGGTGATGGTGATAATGATGATGATGGTGGTGGTGGTGGTGATGGTAGTGATGATGATGGCGGTGATGGTGATAATGATGGTGGTGGTGGTGGTGATGGTAATGATAGTGATGATGATGGTGGTGATGGTGGTGATGGTGATAATTATGGTGGTGGTGGTGGTGATGTAATGATGATGACGATGGTATTGGTGATGATGATGATGATGATGATGATGATGATGATGATGATGATGATGGTGATGATGGTGGTGGTGGTGATAGTAATGATGGTGATGATGATGGTGGTAGTGGTGATTATGGTGGTGATGATGGCGATGATAATGGTGGTGCTGATGGCGATGCTGGTGATGACGGTGTTGGTGGTGATGATGATGGTGGTGGTTATGGTGATGATGGTGATAATGATGGTGGTGGTGATAGTAATGATAGTGATGACGATGGTGATGATGGTGATGATGGTGATAATGATGGTGGTGGTGGTGATGGTAATGATAGTGATAATGATGGTGGTGGTGTGGTGATGTAATGTTGGTGATTATGGTGGTGATGGTGATGATGGTGATAATGATGGTGGTTGTGGTGGTGATAGTAATGATGGTGATGATGGTAGTGGTAGTGGTGATGATGGTGGTGGTTGTGGTGATGATGGTGGTGATGGTGATGATGATGGTTATTTTGATGATGGTGATGATTGTAACATTTCTTGTTCAGCCCTGATAAATCTCGACGAAACACCAAAGATATAGAGAGACAAATACTTCACTGTTAAAGGGTTCCCCCAGACAGAAACGTCTGTGATTTTTAACATTTAACATTCGTCCACTTCTCCCCTTCACCTTGCATACAATTATCAACAATTTGAGTAGTAAACAAGCTAAAAATAGATGAACAGCTGGCGTTTGATCACAGGCGAGATGGCGGAATGAGCCCATCTCAGAGGATGTTTGTCAAGATCGTTGTCATAAAGAATTACCGCTTGGCAAGAGACAAGGTTCGAATACCGGGACAATTATTCCCCTTGATTCAAATTAGCTTCCACAATTCCTAGAATATCAATAACACCCACGCATAGTGACGTCAAGTTCGCGAGAAAATGGTGGCTTGCCATTGGAAGTGGCACGAGTACTTTCATTAACATAATATATGTTAATAAGGTGATCCCAGCAGATGCTGGCAGAAGTTGTATGTTGAGATTGCAGTCACTAGAGATGAACTGGCGAAACCAGACCTGTTGGCCGGTCGGCTGCTGTTGTTGTGGTGTTGTATTTTCGTTAAAGTTCATGATGTCTTTTGGTAAGTTGGAAACCATTGTTAACTTAACAACTATACATCTGAAGTTATAGTAGGGTTTCTTTACGAAGTTATAGGGTAATCTTGGGAAGGGAATAGGTGATTATTTCTTCGACTTGGGGAGATAATGACTGGACTTTATTCTGGTTCTCTTCATACGATATATGAGAGATGAACTTCACTTCCTCTAGTCATACAAAATTCAGATGGGTAGTTATGTTTCCACAGGAACTATCATGAGGCTGTTCTATAATATCACCTGTAGATTTTATAGATGACACTTTTCTGGAGATCTCTTGTACTTTCTTTGTCTCTATATTCAGAGGAGACTATGTTTCTTTATATGTGTGTGTTCATGTAGGAAGAATTAATAATGAGATTATATAGATATGTATACATGTGATGAGAGGTTATCTATACCTTTATACGGAAAAGAGGAGCACTGCCAAGACGGAGAAATGGTATCACCCTTGCTCGTGTCCACCAGATATTCTCAGCACTAGAACCTTGAAAGAACGAGACTGATTTTTCTCCATAAGGCAGGAGTGAGAGAAGTCATATCATGTCAGTATAGGGAGTGAGAGACTGCATCAGATGTTGAGGTGATGGGCCCCAATAGGGCCAGGTCTAAGTGACCCACCCTTGAGCCATAATCATTTCACCTTTCTTCTCTCTCTCTCTCTCTCTCTCTCTCTCTCTCTCTCTCTCTCTCTCTCTCTCTCTCTCTCTCTCTCTCTCTCTCTCTCTCTCTCTCGTTTGTTTGTTTGTTTGTTGGTGTTGGTGTTTAGTGATTGTTGTCTTTTCTTTTTCACTTTTTTTCTGTGGGTATGACTATATTGTTTGGCCCATGTTGTCTATAGGACACCGTTGTTTCTTCATTGGGCTGAAAAGATCTATGTTTGGATAAAGATGGGGTATTTTCATAAATGATGATGAATGACAACAGGATGGTCATAGTCCTCAAGGCGGGAGGAGGAGAATGTCATTCCAATGCGGGAAGAGAGATTGACCATTAATAATCACTGGCCTCTCCATTGTCCGAACATCAACCCCAGCATGATAAACACCACTAGGCCTCTTTTGTTATTACTTCACGTTTTCTCTGTGCCAACACCCGCAGGATTCTGAACCCAGCAACTCCATTTGTGACTCCAATTGAACAATGAACATTAGCACTCTTGTGTAGTGAAACAATGGACATTGATATGTGTAGTGAAACATTGGGCATATATATATACTAGCTGAGCCGGCCCGGCTTCGCCCAGGCCCTGGCGTGGATCTATCTATCTATCTATCTATCTATCTATCTATCTATCTATCTATCTATCTATCTATCTATCTGTCTGTCTGTCTGTCTGTCTATCTATCTATCTATCTATCTATCTATCTGTCTGTCTGTCTGTCTGCTTGTCTGTCTGTCTGTCTGCTTGTCTGTCTGTCTGTCTGTCTGTCTATCTATCTGTCTGTCTGTCTGTCTGACCCGGCCCGGCTTCGCCCAGCTCCTGGTGGGGAGCATCTCATTTAATTCAAATAAGTAGTCATATAAGCTCACGTTCCCGACTATCTGTCTGTCTATCTGTCTATCTGTCTGTCTGTCTGTCTGACCCGGCCCGGCTTCACCCAGTCCCTGGTGGGGAGCATCTCATTTAATTCATATAAGTAGTCATATAAGCTCCCGTTCCCGACTATCTGTCTGTCTGTCTATCTGTCTGTCTGTCTATCTGTCTGTCCGACCCGGCCCGACTTCGCCCAGGTCCTGGTGGGGAGCATCTCATTTAATTTGTATAAGTAGTAATATAAGCTTCCGTTCCCGACTGTCTATCTGTCTGTCTGTCTGTCTGTCTGTCTGTCTGTCTGTCTGTCTGTCTGTCTGTCTGTCTGTCATTCTGACCCGGCTCCGCCCAGCCCCTGGTAGGGAGCATTCCCGTTCCCGACTGTCTGTCTGTCTGTCTGTCTGTCTGTCTGTCTGTCTGTCTGTCTGTCTGTCTGTCTGTCTGTCTGTCTGTCATGTTCGGCCCGTTGCCGTTAAAAATATAGATAGAATAGAAGAATAGATAGATTGATAGTAGAAAATATGATTGGAAGAGATCTATCTAAAGTAAACTTACCAAGATATCACGAACAGCCAATAAATGGTGGGCGGTGGGTTGACTGCAGAGTACTGCAAACGATATGCAACTAACTTTCTCTCACAAAAAATTACTTTTTTTTTTTAAATGAACGAAAACCTTTCGCAGGCCCGTCCTACATTCTGCCCTCCTTCTCTATTTCCTCTCATACATTCTTTCATTCAACATCTCTGATAAAGCAATTCTTTGACAACAAAAGAACAATAAGCATTAAAATGCATGAAAAGTATCTCGTTGAGGAAATGTTTAACGTGGGTGTAACGCGCCATACATATGAGAATGTTAAAAAAAAATAATGTACTGTTGAAGAAAAATAAAAAGATGAGTTAGAAAATTTTCACTATTTAAATAAATGCATTATTTTTATGAAAACTTTAAAATGCCTTAAAGATTATATCACTATTTATTATAACCCATATGCCTGTAAATAACTATAGACAAAGAGTTTATAAATCTTTGAAAACAATGCAAAAATCTATATATAAAGTATATAGCAATGATATTAAAAGTTGTGCCCCTTGAAATAACTTTTCTTTTGTTAAGTCCCCTTGCTATATAGAAATTACAGCGTAAATTTAAATATTAAATTTTAGTAAGTAAATAGCTGAAACAAAAAAAAAAAAAACTTGCAAGTGTTCATCAGTGAGACGACAACTCCTGTGTGATGTTTTGTTAATCTTCATCACAGAAAACAGCTGCTCACACAAATATGTGCTACCAAACATGCTCAAGGTTCGAGCCGCATGTAGACGAAGCCGGGGCATCTCTTCAGGAATGAAACGAGTGAACTGTGCAGGCCCAACAGTGTTGTACTTTGCCTTTAGTGCCCCATTACACTGCAGCTCTATTAACTCCATCTGCAAATTTACAGGTGCAGTTTCCACATCTATGGCAAATGGATTACGAAACAGCTCGAAATTACTTTTCTGTGCTTCAAAGTCACTAAAGCGCCGTGCGAACTCGGCGCGAAGTAAGCTAAGTTTTTTTCAGAAAAGTGTGAATTGGGAAACACCATAGTGGTGACTTGGTTTAACATTGCCTGGCAACAAGAGACAGGTTGCAGTGGTGCATTTGTGTCTCCCATAAGCTCAGCTTCACTTGAAATGCCTTCACTGAATCATGCATAGCAGTGATAATGTGATCCCCTCCCTGGAGCTGCAGGTTCAAGTCATTGAGATGAGTGGTTATATCAGACAGAAACGCCAACTTACATTTCCACTTTTTATCCCGAAAAACTGTGGAATCTTTTTCTTTACCGTCCATGAATTGACAGATTTCTTCGATCAACTGGAAAAATCTACTGAGAACATTTCCCCTACTTAGCCACCGCACCTCTGTACGATAAGGCATGTGACTAAATGCCGACTCTATTTCCTGCAAAAAAGACTGAAATTGGCGGTGATTTAAACCTTTGGCTCTGATAAAGTTGACGGTTTGTGTTACAATGCTCATTACACAATGCTCATTGCACAATCACACGGAATTACACTATCCAGTGCTTGGGGCGCAAATTATTCCTCCCCACGACGCTTGACGGCAGAAGTGGGAGATGAAGATAATGATGATGATTAGAGAAATTAGACGTAAACAGTCACAGTAGTTTGGATACGTTATGAGAAGAAATACATTGGAGAACTTGGTGACAATTGGCAAGATCGACGGGAAGAGAACAAGGGGAGGGCAGAGAAGTAAATACCCTAGATGGCTTGACCACGTGGTATGGTCGAGACAAGAACACTGAGCTGATCCATGAGTGATGGCGACACATGACCGCCTACGCTTATCGGCATGGCACATGATGATGATGATATCAGTAAAAGGGCGATGACGCAATACTATGCAACCACGCTTTCAAGCAAGATAGACATGTAATGTAAATGGCAAAATAAATTTGAAATCTTTCAAGGAAATGTTTCATAAATATTTAACTTAACAAGCCCAAGAAATGTAACACTGAACACAGACGCATTATATATAATGACGTCTGTGTTTACATTTAACACAGGAATGACATTTTTAAAGGGAATGTGAGCGTGGTAGAATATTGTATTGGATAAACAAACAAACAAACAAACCCACACATACATGAACTGCAGCGCTCCGTCTAGAAAAATCGATGTTGGCAGCTTCCGTGCCTTCCATCACGTCCCATAGTCTGTTGCCTACTTCCTTCCTGCCTGTCCAACTATGAGCGGCTGCACTTCATACGGGGTAATCCCGATTTAGATTTTAGTGCGCATCACAATACCTTTTCTTCTTCTTCTTCTTCTTCTTCTTCTTCTTCTTCTTCTTCTTCTTCTTCTTCTTCTTCTTCTTCTTCTTCTTCTTCTTCTTCTTCTTCTTCTTCTTCTTCTTCTTCTTCTTTTCTTCTTCTCCTTCTTCTTCTTCTTCTTCTTCTTCTTCTTTTTCTTCTTCTTCTTCTTCTTCTTCTTCTTCTTCTTCTTCTTCTTCTTCTTCTTCTTCTTCTTCTTCTTCTTCTTCTTCTTCTTCTTCTTCTTCTTCTTCTTCTCTTCTTCTTCTTCTGCTGCTGCTGCTGCTGCTGCTGCTGCTTCTTCTTCTTCTTCTTCTTCTTCTTCTTCTTCTTCTTCTTCTTCTTCTTCTTCTTCTTCTTCTTCTTCTTCTTCTTCCACCATCAGACTTCAATATGAATAAATGCAAAGACAACAGCAGCCAAGCTAAGCTTGTTGGTATCCCATTGAGTTTGTCCTCAAATGGAGCGGGTGTACGCCAAGTTATTGCTCTCTGTTCTGCATATGTTGACAGTCTGCAACAAATGTTCAGCTGTGGTTTTACCAGTTTCACAGTTACATTCATCAATACGTCATATCTTTAGTTGATTAAACATGTGGTATTTCAGCCTGTTGTGATCTGTCCACAATACCGTGCCGAGCGATGATACAGAGAGGCGACGGCATCAGGCGGCACCGTAAGTTTGTGGCAGAAGCAGCGAAATCAAAATACAGTGATAAAAACTCCGCCGCGGAGCAAACACTGCAGGGGGGTTCTGATCATCAGAAGTAGTGCCCCTTCCCCGAATGTTTCGGTCCATTTACTTACTTAACATTCTCTAGGGGCGGACTCATCCTGGTCATGACTCCGGGCGTCGTTCAACTGCTGTGCGAGACGTTCGGTCGATTTCGTTGTCTTTGTTGTTTGTTTGTGATTGTCCCTTAGGTGTGAACATGTCCACAGTCAAGCCTCCCCTCCCTCAGTGAGGAGAGCCCGTGCAGTCGGTGCTTGTGCCCTCACATTATCTTAGCACGTGTGGTCGTGGGATGCCAGCTTCTTCCTCAGCTACCGCCTCTATCGCCTCCATTCGTCTCTGTTGCCGTATTCCTTCTTCGTGGCCCTTTCACGGCGCCGTACTCTACTAGAAAGCCGGTTCTTTCTCTTGGTGTTTCGACCCAACATTCAATAATTAAAATTCTTTAAGGGGCGGCATTTCTAAAAGAAAAAAAAAAGATTTAAGGGGCGGCATTTCGAAGACGTGCATTACACTGAGAAAATCTACCTCACGCCCTGGGTGATGGCAGTAACATGGGCTTTCATATGACTGGAATCATACCCACGTTTGTGTATTAAGTGCATGATCGGAAATGTCGAGGCAGGCTCTGTACGCAGACAGTGGACTGAATCACTGCGGAGGTTTGCTGTACAGTAGAGTAACCTTCATCTTCGTTATGGGGCAAGCGGGAGTTGAAGGAAATTAGCGAGCTGATAAACTTGCTGGCTCTGTATCCCCTGCTGACAGCCCGCCCATGGATCGTATCGATGTTATTAACGCCATTAGAGAGATGTCGAGAGCGTAGGACTTTGACGTAGTGATTCCACATCGTTGTCCACAATGAGAGTCTCGGGAGTAAGAACTGGCACGGCCAGACACGAGAACAACATGGGGGAACCAAGGGTCTCGTCAACTAACACAGAACTGGCAAAATTAGCCGCCGGGCGCTGATGTATTTGTTTGGTTTGGTGGAAGGTGAGGAGAAGGTTCTGAGCACTTATGGACTTGTCCGGAGTGCAAAGGACGATACACCAGCAGATAACATATTAAGCAACGTCGCGTTGATGCTCCAACATGAAAGACCGAGATCTATGGAGAAACATAAATGCCTACACCAGCTGGCAGGGCACTTGATGATGATGATTTAACAGAAAACTTTGGCCATAATGATTCTCCAATGTTTCTGTCATTATCGTCATTATCATGTGCCATGTCAACTAGTGCAGACCTTCTCTCTTCTTCTCCCCCTGCCTCTTGTCTCCTCCATATTTCCCGTTGTGACGACATTCTCCAGCTTTCCCCTTCTCACGGCATACCCAAAAATGTTGACTGTCTTCTTCTGATGCGATTAACTAGTTCTCTTTGTGAGTTAACTTCACAATGACCGGTACTCACATCATTGAACAAAAACCAGCGCAAGGCGGTCAGCTTCCATATCACCTGAACTTATGTTTCGAACCCCATAGTCGGGATATTTAATTGCTTTCTAACACCTTTGCCCCACCGCCAGTTTCATATTAAAAAGTTAAAATAGTTCAAATGTGGCCTGATGAATGTGTGGTGTCTGATATATTGTGACATCCCCTTGGGCACTGGGTCGGGATCTTTTGACATTGAAGTCCCTAACACCTCTAGAAGAAACACAACCCACCCAGACATACGCCCAGTCTAGCCCCATGTCCTGTGCTGAACCATGACCCACCCATGCATACACCCAGTCTAGCCCTATGTCATGTGCTGAACCATGACCCACTCATGCATACACCCAGTCTAGCCCCATGTCCTGTGCTGAATCATGACCCACCCAGGTATAACACCAGTCTAGCCCCATGTCATGTGCTGAATCATGACCCACCCAGGTATAACACCAGTCTAGCCCTGTGTCATGTGCTGAATCATGACCCACCCAGGTATAACACCAGTCTAGCCCTGTGTTATGTGCTGAATCATGACCCACCCAGGTATAACACCAGTCTAGCCCTGTGTCATGTGCTGAATCATGACCCACCCAGGTATAACACCAGTCTAGCCCTATATCATGTGCTGAATCATGACCCACCCAGGTATAACACAAGTCTAGCCCTATGTCATGTGCTGAATCATGACCCACCCAGGTATAACACCAGTCTAGCCCTATGTCATGTGCTGAATCATGACCCACCCAGGTATAACACCAGTCTAGCCCTATGTCATGTGCTGAATCATGACCCACCCAGGTATAACACCAGTCTAGCCCTATGTCCTGTGCTGAATCATGACCCACCCATGCATACACCCAGCCTAGCCCTATGTCATGTGCTGAACCATGATCCACCCATGCATACACCCAGCCTAGCCCTGTGTCATGTGCTGAATCATGACCCACCCATGCATACACCCAGCCTAGCCCTGTGTCATGTGCTGAACAATGACCCACCCATGCATACACCCAAGCCTAGCCCTGTGTCATGTGCTGAATCATGACCCACCCAGAGTATAACACCAGTCTAGACCTATGTCATGTGCTGAATCATGACCCACCCAGGTATAACTACCAGTCTAGCCCTATGTCATGTGCTGAATCATGACCCACCCAGGTATAACACCAGTCTAGCCCTATGTCAAGTGCTGAATCATGACCCATCCAGGTATAACAATAGTGTAGCCCTATATCATGTGCTGAATCATAACCCACCCAGGTATAACACCAGTCTAGCCCTATGTCATGCGCTGAATCATGACCCACCCAGGTATAACACCAGTCTAGCCCTATGTCATGTGCTGAATCATGACCCACCCAGGTATAACACCAGTCTAGCCCTATGTTATGTGCTGAATCATGATCCATCCAGGTATAACAATAGTCTAGCCATATGTCATGTGCTGAATCATGACCCATCCAGGTATAACAATAGTCTAGCCCTATGTCATGTGCTGAATCATAACCCACCCAGGTATAACAATAGTCTAGCCCTATGTCATGTGCTGAATCATGACCCACCCAGGTATAACACCAGTCTAGCCCTATGTCATGTGCTGAATCATGACCCACCCAGGTATAACACCAGTCAAGCCTTATGTCATGTGCTGAATCATGACCCACCCAGGTATAACACCAGTCTAGACCTATGTCATGTGCTGAACGATGACCCACCCAGGTATACCACCAGACTACCCCTATGCCCTGTGCTGAACGATGACCCACCCAGGTATAACACCAGTCTATCCTTATGTCATGTGCTGAATCATAACCCACCCAGGTATAACACCAGTCTAGCCCTATGTCATGTGCTGAATCATAACCCACCCAGGTATAACACCAGTCTAGCCCTATGTCATGTGCTGAATCATGACCCACCCAGGTATTACACCAGTCTAGCCCTATGTCATGTGCTGAACGATGACCCAGCCAGGTATAACACCAGTCTAGTCCTATGCCCTGTGCTGAATCATGACCCACCCAGGTATAACACCAGTCTAGCCCTATGTCATGTGCTGAATCATGACCCACCCAGGTATAACACCAGTCTAGCCCTATGTCATGTGCTGAATCATGACCCACCCAGGTATAACACCAGTCTAGCCCTATGTCATGTGCTGAATCATGACCCACCCAGGTATAACACCAGTCTAGCCCTATGTCATGTGCTGAATCATGACCCACCCAGGTATAACACCAGTCTAGCCCTATGTCATGTGCTGAATCATGACCCACCCAGGTATAACACCAGTCTAGCCCTATGTCATGTGCTGAACGATGACCCACCCAGGTATAACACCAGTCTAGCCCTATGTCATGTGCTGAATCGATGACCCACCCAGGTATAACACCAGTCTAGCCCTATGTCATGTGCTGAATCATGACCCACCCAGGTATAACACCAGTCTAGCCCTATGTCATGTGCTGAATCATGACCCACCCAGGTATAACACCAGTCTAGCCCTATGTCATGTGCTGAACGATGACCCACCCAGGTATAACACCTGTCTAGCCCTATGTCATGTGCTGAATCATGACCCACCCAGGTATAACACCAGTCTAGCCCTATGTCATGTGCTGAATCATGACCCACCCAGGTATGACACCAGTCTAGCCATATGTCATGTGCTGAACGATGACCCACCCAGGTATAACACCAGTCTAGCCCTGTGTCATGTGCTGAACGATGACCCACCCAGGTATAACACCAGTCTAGCCCTATGTCATGTGCTGAATCATGACCCACCCAGGTGTAACACCAGTCTAGCCCTATGTCATGTGCTGAACGATGACCCACCCAGGTATAACACCAGTCTAGCCCTGTGTCATGTGCTGAACGATGACCCACCCAGGTATAACACCAGTCTAGCCCTGTGTCATGTGCTGAACGATGACCCACCCTGGTATAACACCAGTTTAGTCCCATGTCCTGTGCTGAACCATGACCCACCCAGGTATAACACCAGTTTAGTCCCATGTCCTGTGCTGAACCATGACCCACCCAGGTATAACACCAGTTTAGTCCCATGTCCTGTGCTGAACCATGACCCACCCAGGTATAACAGCAGTCTAGCCCTATGTCATGTGCTGAATCATGACCCACCCAGGTATTACACCAGTCTAGCCCTATGTCATGTGCTGAATCATGACCCACCCAGGTATAACACCAGTCTACCCCTATGCCCTGTGCTGAACGATGACCCACCCAGGTATAACACCAGTCTAGCCCTATTTCATGTGCTGAACGATGACCCACCCAGGTATAACACTAGTCTAGCCCTATGCCGTGTGCTGAACGATGACCCACCCATGTATAACACCAGTCTAGCCCTATGCCCTGTGCTTAACGATGACCCACCCAGGTATAACACCAGTCTAGCCCTATGTCATGTGCTGAATCATGACCCACGAAGGTATAACACCAGTCTAGCCCTATGTCATGTGCTGAATCATGATCCACCCAGGTATAACACCAGTCTAGCCCTATGTCATGTGCTGAATCATGACCCACCCAGGTATAACACCAGTCTATCCCTATGTCATGTGCTGAACGATGACCCACCCAGTTATAACACCAGTCTATCCTTATGTCATGTGCTGAATCATAACCCACCCAGGTATAACACCAGTCTAGCCCTATGTCATGTGCTGAATCATGACCCACCCAGGTATTACACCAGTCTAGCCCTATGTCATGTGCTGAATAATGACCCACCAAGGTATAACACCAGTCTAACCCTATGTCATGTGCTGAATCATGACCCACCCAGGTATAACACCAGTCTAGCCCTATGTCATGTGCTGAACGATGACCCACCCAGGTATGAAACCAGTCTAGCCCTATGCCCTGTGCTGAATCATGACCCACCCAGGTATAACACCAGTCTAGCCCTATGTCATGTGCTGAATCATGACCCACCCAGGTATAACACCAGTCCAGCCCTATGTCATGTGCTGAATCATGACCCACCCAGGTATAACACCAGTCTAGCCCTATGTCATGTGCTGAATCATGACCCACCCAGGTATAACACCAGTCTAGCCCTATGTCATGTGCTGAACGATGACCCACCCAGGTATAACACCAGTCTAGCCCTATGTCATGTGCTGAATCATAACCCACCCAGGTATAACACCAGTCTAGCCCTATGTCATGTGCTGAATCATGACCCACCCAGGTATTAACACCAGTCTAGCCCTATGTCATGTGCTGAATCGATGAACCCAGCCAGGTATAACACCAGTCTAGTCCTATGTCCATGTGCTGAACGATGACCCACCCAGGTATAAACACCAGTCTAGCCCTATGTCATGTGCTGAATCATGACCCACCCAGGTATAACACCAGTCTAGCCCTATGTCATGTGCTGAATCGATGACCCACCAGGTATAACATCCAGTCTAGCCCTATGTCATGTGCTGAATCATAACCCACCCAGGTATAACACCAGTCTAGCCCTATGTCATGTGCTGAATCATGACCCACCCAGGTATTACACCAGTCTAGCCCTATGTCATGTGCTGAATCATGACCCACCCAGGTATAACACCAGTCTAACCCTATGTCATGTGCTGAATCATGACCCACCCAGGTATAACACCAGTCTAGCCCTATGTCAAGTGCTGAACGATGACCCACCCAGGTATGAAACCAGTCTAGCCCTATGCCTGTGCTGAATCATGACCCACCCAGGTATAACACCAGTCTAGCCCTATGTCATGTGCTGAATCATGACCCACCCAGGTATAACACCAGTCCAGCCCTATGTCATGTGCTGAATCATGACCCACCCAGGTATAACACCAGTCTAGCCCTATGTCATGTGCTGAATCATGACCCACCCAGGTATAACACCAGTCTAGCCCTATGTCATGTGCTGAATCATGACCCACCCAGGTATAACACCAGTCTAGCCCTATGTCATGTGCTGAATCATGACCCACCCAGGTATAACACCAGTCTAGCCCTATGTCATGTGCTGAATCATGACCCACCCAGGTATAACACCAGTCTAGCCCTATGTCATGTGCTGAATCATGACCACCCAGGTATAACACCAGTCTAGCCCTATGTCATGTGCTGAATCATGACCCACCCAGGTATAACACCAGTCTAGCCCTATGTCATGTGCTGAATCATGATCCACCCAGGTATAACACCAGTCTAGCCCTATTTCATGTGCTGAATCATGACCCACCCAGGTATAACACCAGTCTAGCCCTATGTCATGTGCTGAACGATGACCCACCCAGGTATAACACCAGTCTAGCCCTATGTCATGTGCTGAATCATAACCCACCCAGGTATGAAACCAGTCTAGCCCTATGTCATGTGCTGAATCATGACCCACCCAGGTATTACACCAGTCTAGCCCTATGTCATGTGCTGAACGATGACCCAGCCAGGTATAACACCAGTCTAGTCCTATGCCCTGTGCTGAACGATGACCCACCCAGGTATAACACCAGTCTAGCCCTATGTCATGTGCTGAATCATGACCCACCCAGGTATAACACCAGTCTAGCCCTATGTCATGTGCTGAATCATGACCCACTCAGGTTAACACCAGTCTAGCCCTATGTCATGTGCTGAATCGATGACCCACCCAGGTATACACCAGTCTAGCCCTATGTCATGTGCTGACATGACCACCAGGTAACACCAGTCTAGCCCTATGTCATGTGCTGAACGATGACCCACCCAGGTATAACACCAGTCTAGCCCTATGTCATGTGCTGAATCATGACCCACCAGGTATACACCAGTCTAGCCCTATGTCATGTGCTGATCATGACCCCCCAGTACACCAGTCAGCCCTGTCATGTGCTGAATCATGACCCACCCAGGTATAACACCATCTAGCCCTATGTCATGTGCTGAATCATGACCCACCAGGTATAACACCAGTCTAGCCCTATGTCATGTGCTGAATCATGACCACCAGGTATACACCAGTCTAGCCCTATTCATGTGCTGAATCATGACCACCAGGTATACACCAGTCTAGCCCTATGTCCTGTGCTGAACGATGACCCACACAGGTATAACACCAGTCTAGCCCTATGTCATGTGCTGAATCATGACCCACCCAGGTATAACACCAGTCTAGCCCTATGTCATGTGCTGAATCATGACCCACCCAGGTATAACACCAGTCTAGCCCTATGTCATGTGCTGAATCATGACCCACCCAGGTATAACACCAGTCTAGCCCTATGTCATGTGCTGAACGATGACCCACCCAGGTATAAAACCAGTCTAGCCCTATGCCCTGTGCTGAATCATGACCCACCCAGGTATAACACCAGTCTAGCCCTATGTCATGTGCTGAACGATGATCCACTCAGGTATGACACCAGTCTAGCCCTATGTCATGTGCTGAATCATGACCCACCCAGGTATAACACCAGTCTAGCCCTGTGTCATGTGCTGAACCATGACCCACCCAGGTATAACACCAGTCTAGCCCTATGTCATGTGCTGAATCATGACCCACCCAGGTATAACACCAGTCTAGCCCTATGCCCTGTGCTGAACGATGACCCACCCAGGTATGAAACCAGTCTAGCCCTATGCCCTGTGCTGAATCATGACCCACCCAGGTATAACACCAGTCTAGCCCTATGTCATGTGCTGAATCATGACACACCCAGGTATAACACCAGTCCAGCCCTATGTCATGTGCTGAATCATGACCCACCCAGGTATAACACCAGTCTAGCCCTATGTCATGTGCTGAATCATGACCCACCAAGGTATAACACCAGTCTAGCCCTATGTCATGTGCTGAATCATGACCCACCCAGGTATAACACCAGTCTAGCCCTATGTCATGTGCTGAATCATGATCCACCCAGGTATTAACACCAGTCTAGCCCTATGTCATGTGCTGAATCATGACCCACCCAGGTATAACACCAGTCTAGCCCTATGTCATGTGCTGATCGATGACCCACCCAGGTATAACACCAGTCTAGCCCTATGTCATGTGCTGAATCATAACCCACCCAGGTATAACACCAGTCTAGCCGATATGTACATGTGCTGGAATCATGACCCACCCAGGTGTAACAGAACACCAGTCTAGCAGGCTTATGTCATGTGCTGAACGATGACCCACCCAGGTTATAACACCAGTCTATGCCATAGTGTCAGGTGCTGAATCATGACCCACCCAAGGTGGTAAACAACCAGTCTAGCCCTATAGTCATGTGCGGAACGATGACCCACCCAGTGGATAACACAAGTCCTAGCCCTGTGTCATGTTGCTGAAACGATGACCCCCCCAGGTATAACACCAGTTTAGTCCCGATGTCCTGTGCTGACCATGACCACCCAGGTTTAAAATAACACCAGTTTAGAGGTCCCAGAGTTCCTTTGCTGAACCAGGAACCACCTCAGATATAAAACACCAGTTTAGTCACATGTCCTGTGCTGAACCCATGACCCACCTCAGGTTATAACACCAGTCTAAGCCCCTATGTCATGTGCTGAATCAGTGACCCACCCAGGTATTACACAGGTCCTAGCCCTATGTCATAGTGACGGATCATGACCCACCCAGGTATAACACCAGTCTACCCCTATGCCCTGTGCTGAACGATGACCCACACAGGTATAACACCAGTCTAGCCCTATGTCATGTGCTGAATCATGACCCACCCAGGTATAACACCAGTCTAGCCCTATGTCATGTGCTGAATCATGACCCACCCAGGTATAACACCAGTCTAGCCCTATGTCATGTGCTGAATCATGACCCACCCAGGTATAACACCAGTCTAGCCCTATGTCATGTGCTGAACGATGACCCACCCAGGTATAAAACCAGTCTAGCCCTATGCCCTGTGCTGAATCATGACCCACCCAGGTATAACACCAGTCTAGCCCTATGTCATGTGCTGAACGATGATCCACTCAGGTATGACACCAGTCTAGCCCTATGTCATGTGCTGAATCATGACCCACCCAGGTATAACACCAGTCTAGCCCTGTGTCATGTGCTGAACCATGACCCACCCAGGTATAACACCAGTCTAGCCCTATGTCATGTGCTGAATCATGACCCACCCAGGTATAACACCAGTCTAGCCCTATGCCCTGTGCTGAACCATGACCCACCCAGGTATAACACCAGTTTAGTCCCATGTCCTGTGCTGAATCATGACCCACCCAGGTATAACACCAGTTTAGTCCCATGACCTGTGCTGAACCATGACCCACCCAGGTATAACACCAGTTTAGTCCCATGTCCTGTGCTGAACCATGACCCACCCAGGTATAACACCAGTTTAGTCCCATGTCCTGTGCTGAATCATGACCCACCCAGGTATAACACCAGTCTAGCCCTATGTCATGTGCTGAACGATGACCCACCCAGGTATAACACCAGTTTAGTCCCATGTCCTGTGCTGAACCATGACTATGACGTCCTAAAATGCTGCTCCGCAGATGTCAGGTTCCAATACCAGTCCTGCACACCCCCCCCCCCCCCGCTGTTTTCTTGACTTTGGGGAGGGACATGGGAGCTCTGCAACACTGCGGCTTTGGTACCGGGTGGAGAGACCAAGTCTCCGTTAGGCTACTCTGTTTAGATTTCCAACTGCCAAGGAATTTTTAACGTGCGCAGCAATACACACGGGCGTCCGATCTCACTACCCAGAGACCAGGAGAAATTGTATTACTAGAAGTCCACGTGAAAAAATCCCGGTCCTCATCGAGCCTTAAACCCGGGACCTCCAGCACTCGAGGCGGACACCATACCTCGAGACCACTCAGCCCTCGCCCCCCCCCCACCCCTCAGAACACTAGTGATCGAGATCCGTGGAGATACAGGAACGCCTAGTATTTTTGGAAGGGCACATGATGATGATGATGTTGATGAAGAGGTATTCGCACCTCCGAACACAGAGATTCCTTCAGCGATTTGTTCACGTCATTTGGATGTGACAGATTCAGATCGAGAGTTTGCCTATAACTGTCATTATTTCTAATCTTATGTTTTCCTATTATTCTATATTTATAAGAAAGAAGAAAGAAGAAATCGAAGAAAATCGGGAGCCTTGGAATGCGATCAACATCGAACAATTAATATAATGAGCCACATCACGTAGATTCTGCTGAGAATTATCATGCAAAGAGTTAGGAAGAAAATACAACCTAAAATAGGAGAAGACTGATGTGGGGTTGTAGAAGACAAGGGCACAGTAAATGCTGTGTATATACTGAGAACAGTAATTGAATGTTCTATAGAAGTAAACAAAGATCTATATATTTGCTTTATTGACTACACAAAAGGCTTTCGATAAAGTGAGACATGTCGACATGATAAGGATGCTTGAAGATCTACAAATTGATGGAAAAGACATTAGACTTGTAAAAACATATATTGGACACGACAAGCTGCTATCAGAATTGATAACGATGTAGCTCAATATCAGCCTATTAAGAGAGGTGTGAGACAGGGATGTGTAATGTCTCCAGATCTTTTTCCCTGTACAGTGAAAATATTTTCAGAAATGTAGAAGATATGGAAGGAATTAACATTGGGGGGACGATACATCAATAACATTAGATATGAAGATGATACAGACTTTATTGCAGTTAATGAACATGACCTGCAACATTAAGTAGATGCGGTTGTTGCACACAGTGAACAACTAGGATTAGAATTGAATATTAAGAAGACACAGATTTGGGAAGAAGGAAATATCACAATGTGATATACGAGTAAATGGGCATATTCTTAAGCAAGTGAATCGATTAAGTTATCTCGGCATAGTCATAACATCTGATGGGAGATGCCTTAAAGAGATTAGAACAAGAATTGCCATTGCGAAGGTAGCCTTTTGCAAGATGAAAAACATACTGACCAATAAAAAGAAATCAACTGAAACGAGAAAAAGAGTGTTGAAGTGCTACATAGAACCTATACTTTTGTATGGATGTGAAGCGTCTACAGTAAGCAGTCAAGCTGAAAAAGAGCTGATGACTGTGGAAATGTGGTTTCTGAGGAAAACGCAAAGAATACCATGGGCAGGCAGAAAAAACAATGAACAAGTCCTTCAAGAAACAAATGAAGATCGTAAACTGATTAGAGTCATTAGACGTAGACTGTCAAAATATTGAGAAGAAATGACTTGGAGAACTTGGTGACGATTGGTAATATCCAAGGGAAGAAACCAAGGGGAAGACCGAGAAGTAAATACCTGGATGGCTTGGCTACATGGCGTGGTCGAGACAGGAACACGGAGCTGATCGAGTGAGATGGCAGAACATGTTTTCCTATTACTGCTACTATTTTCTTTTTATCAGTGTCTATCAATACATGGGAAGTTATTTCTCGCGCTGCTAGGTTGTTGTGTGCCTAACATTAGAACAACTGTAAACTATGGAGTTCAATGGCCGACAGTGCTGTACGCTTCACCTCCCTGTTCCCTCTAGTTTTCAAGTACATTCGATTTCTCCTCCTATACCTGTCTTTTCTACCTGTGGGTGCCCGCCCCTGGCCCTTCAATTATCTCCTCTATCTATATTTGTCAGGAGAGCACGTTTTGGTTTCGCAGTAGTACGGGGATCCTCATCCGTTCATCGAGTACACTTGAACCGGGCGATTCCATTTCAGGGTTAGTGGCGGGTAAGTCTGAGGTATTTAATTGAGAGTGAATTCAAGAACAGGAAAAAAATAACAGCGTTTTAAATAACAAGAATGGTTTCTTGATTGGAAATGTTTACAAAAATAATGTACACACAATAGCGTACCTGAAAGAAGCAATCAGAATTACCATTAAAGAAATAAAAACAGACACGTTGCAGAAAGTATTTGAAATTATGAAGAGACATGTACAGTCATGTTTTGAAGCCCGTGGTGGACATTCCCAACACTTGTTATAATAAATACTTCATTGGAACTTTCCAGCTTCCCTAAAACGTTGTTAGACCATAGCAGTGATTATTGTAACTAATTTAACTAATTTTTAGCACATTGTCTTTTGATGACGTCATGTGCTTCATTTTTTAAATGTGTTCTACATGCAAAGTGTAGTGAGACTTTCAAACACCAGGTATATGTTAGACACTAGCTGCTAGAAATACTTCCGGTGTGTTGATGAGGCGCTTTGGGGGTTCATACCCTACACTGGTCAGTTGAACTTTGAGTTCTCATTTAGAACACAAACTACTCAATGTAAAGTTGCCCAGACAATCAGTCTGGGGTTGATCAAAACGTCCTGTAAAGGACATGAAATTGTCTAGTAGTAAGACCCACCCACATCACACTGCCCTTTGTCTTACACGGCTAGGTGGGTTTCTTCCCTTTTGTCTACACGGGTAGGTGGGTTTCTCTTCCTCTTTGTCTACACGACTAGGTGGGTTTCTCTTCCCCTTTGTCTACACAGCGGGGTGGGTTTCTCTTCCCCTTTGTCTACACGGCTAGGTGGGTTTCATTTCCCCTTTGTCTACACGGCTGGGGGGGGGGGGGGGGTTTCTCCTCCCCATTGTCTACACGGCTAGGTGGGTTTCTCTTCCCTTTTGTCTACACGGCTAGGTGGGTTTCTCTTCCCTTTGTCTACACGGCTAGGTGGTTTCATTTCCCCCTTTGTCTACACGGCTGGGGGGGGGGGGGGGGGGGGGGGGGGGGGGGGGGGTTACTCCTCCCCATTGTCTACACGGCTATGTGGGTTTCTCTTCCCCGTTGTCTACACGTCTAGGTGGGTTTCTCTTCCCCTTTGTCTACACGGCTAGGTGGGTTTCTCTTCCCCTTTGTCTACACGGCTAGGTGGGTTTCTCTTCCCCTTTGTCTACACGGCTAGATGGGTTTCTCTTCCCCTTTATCTACATGGATATGTGGGTTTCTCTTCCCCTTTGCCAGCTATCTTACCATTGCAGATACAACCGTCTCTTGCAGCTACAACCGTCTCTTGCAGATATAACCGTCTCTTGCACATATAACCGACTCTTGCACATATAACCGCCTCTTGTAGATGTAACCGTCTCTTGTAGATACAACCGTCTCTTGTAGATATAACTGTCTCTTGCACATATAACCGACTCTTGTAGATGTAACCGTCTCTTGCAGATATAACCGTCTCTTGGAGATATAACCGTCTCTTGCAGATGTAACCGTCTCTTGTAGATGTAACCGTCTCTTGTAGATGTAACCGTCTCTTGTAGATGTAACCGTCTCTTGTAGATGTAACCATCTCTTGCAGCTACAACCGTCTCTTGTAGATATAACCGTCTCTTGCACATATAACCGACTCTTGCACATATAACCGCCTCTTGTAGATGTAACCGTCTCTTGTAGATACAACCGTCTCTTGCAGATATAACTGTCTCTTGCACATATAACCGACTCTTGTAGATGTAACCGTCTCTTGCAGATATAACCGTCTCTTGCAGATATAACCGTCTCTTGCAGATATAACCGACTCTTGCAGATGTAACCGTCTCTTGCAGATATAACCGTCTCTTGGAGATATAACCGTCTCTTGCAGATATAACCGTTTCTTGTAGATATAACTTGTCAGAAGTGAGAAGCGCCGCCGCCAAAGTTATGTACTTATCATTGGCGAGCACAACGGTTTGTCAGAAGTGACAATTGTTGATCTCTGACCGAGACGACAATTTGTTAGAAATTGAATCGGGACAAAATCTATATGGCTGAACTACAGATTTAGCCCATGCATATCCAAGGGTACAGCTGAAAGTGGCTCGTTAAATTAGCAGGTCTTGATATTCTCCAAGAGTGGGAAAAGGGAAAGTTAGATGACTAGGTTTACTTCTCCGAATGGATTACTAGTCAGAGCAGATATTTTTCTCCCTGACAAGTTTTCTCTCCCTGGCGCATATGTAAACCCCTACAAATGTACACACACAAACACGTATGCACGATTGGAAAATAACAGATAACTACGAGTTTAAAACAAAATACTTTAATTACTATTAATATCGTGGAATGGGTATAACGATGATGATGATGATGATGATGATGAAATCATATAGGTTTATGAAACACAACAATCATATAAGTAAAATGACGAAAAGAAAATACATAACTCGAAGGTTACTTGTATCCTGTCTGGATCTCTGGTCGTGTTACAAGTGAGATAAGCAACAGTAGGATTCTGCTTAGGTCCAGTAAAAACCTACGCTCCAGTAGGAACAGCCCGCCGATTCTCTCGACGCCTGCCAGTCCTGACGCAACCTGGTGGTCCCTTGTTCTTTGGATCTATACCTAGGCGCTCTTCTTGAGAGCTTGGAAGAGATAATCAAGAATGTGTATTATCTAGTTCTACATCAGTATAATCGTATGTAATACAAACAATCTATCAACCCACCCCCCATATACACACTCACAATAACAATTCTGACAGTGTCTCTCTTCCAGTTTTACTGCGTTCACTCTCCTCTTTGTCCCTCTATATCTCTCTATTACTGTCTAGTCGGAGACGGACTTTTCCGGTCTAACACGCATGTAGTTACAAATCCTGCCATCCCGTATAATGTCCCGTCATGCGGAATGAAATGTTCTACGTCAATATCACTAATTCAGACAAACAGTTCCCCACATCTGCTCCGTTCAAACTTTAGTTTAGCAGATCAAATGGTCAGTAGTGATATCCTAATAGTATCTGATCACGGGGCTTAAGTGTCGTGATCATCCTCTGGGATAGGCCTTAGTGAGTTGCGGTGCACGCTCGTTAACCACACACTGGAAGTGCTAGGCGCATCGTACACCCAATACCAATTGTGGATGAGGTCCGGACCACTACACCTCTGCCTCAACCACAATCAATAGGCAATATGCCAATTCGCGCGGCGCATAAGCACACAATAGCATAACATCCAATTCCTCCTAGTGACTACTATATGACAAGCTGCATCTCAAACATCACATACACATAAAGTAAGCACAATCAAAATAGGCATATAATGATATTCAATATAATAGCATAATGCATGCATTAGTAACAATATTGTATACATACAAAATGAGACATATAAACAAGTCTCATCAGAATAGCCACACATGACAGCCGCATTGCTGGTCTGCCCAATTCAGTCACTTAGCCACCGCTGTGGTAAAAATTAAAAGGAAATACAGTAATTTGACTATATTCTGTACAACGGCTGCACACAACAAAAAGGAGACCAGGCTAGTTTTCATATAAATAACCAGAGTAGGTAATCGACTCAAAGTTAGTACGTCTAAAGGACGTGAATAATTACTAAGAAATAACATTCATAGGGAATTCTAGACAACACGAGAATTAGACATATGAATACAGAACGTATACACTGAGATCGTCACACCTGTATCAAATATTTGACTCATCTTATTTGAAGCTTTCAAAGCCCATCTACTTATAATGTTGTGTGTCTTAAATACCATTATCTCCTGGGGCGCTTATTTCTATCTCATTCTGCGTTTATTACAATTCACAATCCTGGTTTTATTGCCAGTCGCGCGGCCGGCCGTCCTGACACTTAACAGTTGAATGGTTTTCCTAGGTCCAGGAGTCAATTCATTCCCAGCCTTCGCGGGGGAATGACTCCCTTCACGCGGTCCATGTCACATCTGACTGTTGTGTGTGTTTTATTATCAGTTTGTCACTTAACACCTTGAATCGCTGTATGTGGCATGTTATCAGCCCCAGGCCTACTGTTGTCTCCTCCTGAGCTTCTAGCCATACCTGTGACGTGGTCTTATCGTCGTCTACCTGTATTATGTTGAGAGTTCCCAGTCACCGGTCAGTTTCACATTCCATTTCCTACGTAGCCAGCAGTTAGTTAGTTAGTTAGTCGACAGATCATCCTCATTGCACATCGAACCATTCAGTCCATAAGTGCTCGGATCTCCTCCTCAGCAAATCCCGCAGCGTGTAGCGACTAACGACACCAGTTCTGTGTCGGTTCATCAACCCTCTTTGGCCTCCCGCGCAGTTTTCCCGGTTGGCCACCCCTCCTTCAATTTGCCGCTCTCACAGTCTGGCCACGATTGTAGACCTTCAGTCACCACCCGGCTCTCGCAAAAGTCTTACCTCTCGAAGAGCACTCAGAATACTAGCCTGGTCCACGGCGCGCCCACCCTCCACAGCAGCCTCACCCGCAAGCCCACCAGCCCGCTTACCCCCTGCACCCCCACATGCCCCGGCACCAAGACGAAACCAATCCCTGCCAGCCGAGACCGCCCCAGAGACAGCAACCACTCCCCTCGACCCACCACACCCCCATCCTCCCGAGCATGCCCACTGAGTCGCCAAGGAAACATGCCCCAGTGAACGTCTGCCCCTCGAGCCACGACATTGCCTTACCCACTGCCATGACTTCCATAGTCAGACCACCCGTGGTCTCAGTAAAAGCACCAGAGTCCTTCTCCACAACTCTCCCTCCGGTCTGAGCCGCAAAGGCCCACGAGCCTCTCACATGTAGGACGACCGACCCATCTGTGCAGACTGCAGTGTAGCCAGCAGACTGGTGAATAATACATTTACTTGCCGGCTTTGTGAGGTGGTCTTGTACCATGCAGCATAATATTGCGCCCGCATCTTAAATGTAGAGAATACAGTTTATTCTTCTGTTGATTCTTCCATTGCGTTCCTTTCTCTATTTTTGAATACTTTCAGGTAAGAAAGCATTCTGGTGCAACTCGCGGCATTCTGTGACATAACCGTCTCTTGTAGAGTAATCGTCTCTTCCAGATTTAACCGCCTATTGTAGAGACAACCGTCTCTTGTAGATATAATCGTCTCTTGAATATGTAACCTCTCTTGCAGATATAACCGTCTCTTGAAGATGTAATCGTCTCTTGCAGATACAGCTGTCTCTTGCAGATCAACCGTCTCTTGCAGGTACAACCGTCTCTTGCAAATGTAACCGTGTCTTGTAGATGCAACTGTCTCTTGCAGATATAACCGTCTTTTGCAGGTGTAATCGTCTCTTGCAGATGTAACCGTCTCTTGCAGGCGTACACGTCTCTTACAGATAGAACCGTCTCGTGCAGATGTAACCGTCTCTTGAAGATGTAACCGTCTCTTGCAGATATAACCGTTTCTTGTGGATGTAATAATCTCTTGAAGATGTAACCATCTCTTGCACATATAACCATCTCTTGAAGATGTAATAATCTCTTTCAGATACAACCGTCTGTTGCAGATGCAATCCTCTCTTGTAGATACAACCGTGTCTTGCAGATGCAACCGTCTCTTGCAGATATAACCGTCTCTTGCATGTGTAATCGTCTTTTGCAGGTGTAACCGTCTCTTGCAGGTGTACACTTCTCTTGCATATATAACCGTCTCTTGTAGATACAACCCTGCTCTGATTTTAATCTATGTTGTGCATCTTCCATCTGATGTTTTAATTGTGCATTTTCTCCCCTATTGTTATTTCACATTGTGGTATCATCATTTTCTTTGATGTAACCATTTTTACTGTTTTCTTGATATTCAAGGAGATGCCATCAGCAGCAATTAGAGGCAGTTCTCATTTTATGGCCCCATTATGTAACAATAGACACGGGATCTTGTGACAATTTGAATGGTTCATGAACAGAGAGATGAAGGAATAGAGCCAGAGAAGATTTTTCACATTCTTTTGTCATGGAGCAGGAAGTTGTCAGCAATCGGAGCTCCCTTGCGGCAAGATGGCGGACAATTCTCGTCCGTTAGGATGAAACGTGAATTTCTTATGTTATTTCTGTCTTCAGTGTGGGTGTGAATGTCTAGGCAAACTGGAGTGCGGACCGTGCAACGGAGTTCGTGCACGCTCATCCGGACCTCCTTCGACGTATCATCGTTGGCCGGCGGCGTAAATGTAAAAACTTAAGCCTAACGGGTAATATTAATCTCCGGACGCTGTTGTATATGTTGGAAAGGGGGGGGGGAGAGGGGGGGGGGGGGGGAAAGAGAATCTAAGCACCTGTGGAAATATACAGATTATTCATATTGTAAGACCGACTAATTCTGTTTGCTTCTAGTTTTTATGCCTCAACTGCTGTCCGTGAACGGAGGTGGCACTTCATCTCGGTCAAGAACAAATCAAATTGTCTGTGCATAGAAATATAATAAAAATTGTTCCCTGTAGAATATGATTAGGAGAGAAGTCACAGGGAGAGCGGGAAAGCAGTAAAGAAAGAAAGAACGAATGAGTAAACAAAAGAAAAAAAGAAGAAAACAGGAGAAAGGAAGAAAAGATAGAAAGAAAGAAAGAACAGATAGAAAGAAAGAAAGAAAGAAAGAAAGAAAGAAAGAAAGAAAGAAAGAAAGATTAGGTAGCCAACTCTCCAAAGGCGCGTGTTACGTCACTCATGTTAGGTTACAGTTTTACTGTTTTCTGCTTCCCTCCCTCATGGACCACGGAAAGACACGTATACTCAACAAGAAGTCTGTGCATTTCATAAAGCTCCGACCAACTTGCTCCAGATATCAATGTCTCGCTTCACACTGTAGTCTGTCCACCTACCTCCCTGGGAAATGGACACTAGGGCAGAATACATACCCTGGGGGATCCTAGCGAGGAGATTTATTGGATCTATCTACACTTGACTGGACAATCCGATTATTGATCCCATGTGTGTAGTAGCGAGCACCCGGATTTGATCACGATGGAAATCCCTATTACAGGACATGTTTGTGGAGAAATGTTGACGACAGCTCTACGGCAATGTTAATGTTTTGTGGCGTGGTAAAAAAAATAATGTTGGTTGGTTGGTTAGTTGGTTCGTTAGTTGATTGGTTGGTTAGTTGGTTCGTTAGTTTATTGGCTGGTTTACTGGCTGGCTGGCTGGCTGGCTAGATAGGTAGTTGGTTAGTTGGTTCGTTAGTTGATTGGTTGGTTAATTGGTTCGTTAGTTGATTGGTTGGTTAGTTGGTTCGTTAGTTGATTGGCTGGTTTATTGGCTGGCTGGCTAGATAGGTAGTCGGTTAGTTGGTTGGCTAGTTGGTTGGTTGGTTGGTTAGTTGGTCGGTTAGTTGGTTGGTTGGTTGGTTAGTTGGTCGGTTAGTTGGTTGCTTGGATAGTTGGTCGGCTCGTTGAGTAGTTAGTTGATTTGTTAGTTAGCTGATTGGTACGATGATTAGTTAGTTGATTTAATTAGTATGTTAGTTAGTTGATTTGTTAGTTGGTTGGTTAGTTGGTTGACTTGTTAGTTAGTTGATTGGTTAGTTGGTTGGTTTGTTGTGAATACTCTTTAAGACTAAGTGTTAGTTCTGAAACTCCATCCATTGATAGTCTGGCTGTGTGAGCTCTAGGAGGGGGGGTGGGGGGGGGGGCTTGCATCTGTCGGAGTGAGGTTGTGTGAGCTCTACAACGTCTACTGTCTGCATTCTCCAATGGTTGTTCTGAATTTGGTTTAACAATTAGCAAAAATAAGACACAGATTGTGTCACAAGGTACACTTGGCGTACCATCAATCTTTATTGACGACGACGAACTGGAGATACTATTCCATTTTACATATCTAGAATCAGAGGTAAATAGCAAATTATCGCTAGATCAGAAAATCAACAACAGGATTGGCAAGGCAGCAACAACAATGAACATGGTAACAAAAAAGAGTCTGGGAGAACAGGAAGAATACTGCTAAAACAAAAGTCCGCATTTATCAAGCCTGTGTCATTAGTAGTCTTCTTTATGGCAGTGAAACCTGGACAACTTACTCACACCAAGAGAAATGTTTAAACAGCTTTCATATGCGGTGTCTGCGAAGAATACTTTGTATTAAGTGACAAGATAAAATCACAAATACTGAAGTATAAGAAAGATCGTGTTGTTTGACGGTTTGTTCCATGCTCAGTCTTCGTAGACTTAGATGGATAATACACGTTAGGAGGATGGATGACGGTAGAATACCAAAGGAAATTGTTTTGGCGTAATACAGACTGGTAAAATATTTCGGGCTCGGCCTCTGCTACAATACAAACATGTGTGTAAGCAGGACATGATTGATACAAGAATGCACCTTAGGGGTAAGTCGTCGCCGAACGTGTATCATGGAGAGCAAAGATAAGAAATGGAATAAAGACAAAGAAGAAAATGATTGCAGATAGGTCACACACTGAGAGCATGAGATATAAGATGGTGCGTGATGGTGTAAATGGCCATGTGTTCACGTGCATCATGCATTGTGGACGAACATTGACAACCTGAATTGGTGTGATCACACACATTCGCTGTCGCCATGGGTTGTAGTTATTATGCCTTTTAGAAGCACAATGTAACAAACTATCGTCTGTCAAGGCGGCAAGGTGCCAATCAGACCATATATACAAATATGGGTCAGGCACCATTTGCTTAATAATGCGCTTTGAAGCGTGTAAAAGAATCTGTTATATTATTTACACGTCATGATTTAAGCACATCACACCTGAATTAGGTCAGGTTAGTATTGTTGATCCCACGGTGTTAAGTATTTCATTGTCAACAGATTCGAATCCAGTACCCACAGGAATGGTGGAAATCTTAACTACACAGGAATGGTGGCAATGTTAACTACACAGGAATGGTGGCAATTTTAACAACATAGGAGTGGTGGCAATGTTAACTACACAGGAATGGTGGTAATGTTAACTACACAGGAATGGTGGCAATTTTAACAACACAGGAATGGTGGCAATGTTAACTACACAGGAATGGTGGCAATGTTAACTACACAGGAATGGTGGCAATGTTATCTATACACGAATGGTGGCAATGTTAACTACACATGCGTGGTGGTAATGTTAACTGCACTGGAATAGTGGCAATGTTAACTAAACAGGAATGGTGGCAATGTTAATTACACAGGAATGGTGGCATTATTAATTACACTGTATTGGTGGTAATGTTAACTACATGGGAATGGTGGCAATGTTAACTACACGGGAAATTGTGGCCAATGTTAAATACCCAGGAATACTGGCAATGTTAACTACACAGGAATGGTGGCAATGTTAACTACACAGAAATGGTGGCAATGTTAACTACACAAGAATGGTGGTTATGTTTAAAACACGGGAATGGTGTCCATGTTAACTACACAGGAATCGTGGCAATGTTAATTACACAGGAATGGTGGAAATGTTAAATACACGGGAATGATGGCAATGTTAAATAATGAGGAATTGTGGCATTGTTAACTACACAGGAATGGTGGCAATGTTATCTACACAGGAATGGTGACAATTTTAACTACACAGGAATGGTGGCAATGTTAACTACACAGGAATGGTGGCAATATTAACTACACAGGAATGGTGGCAATGTTAATTACACAGGAATGGTGGCAATGTTAACTACACCGGAATGGTGGCATTGTTAAATACACGGTATTGGTGGCAATATTAACTACATGGGAATGGTGGCACTGTTAACTACACAGAAATGGTGGCATTGTTAAATACACAGCAATGGTGGCAATGTTAACTACATATGAATGGTTTCAATGTTAACTACATAGGAATGGGGGAAATGTTAACTACACAGGAATGGTGGCAATGTTAACTACACAAGAATGATGGCAATGTTAACTACAGATAAATGGTTGCATTGTTAACTATACAGGAATGGTGGCAGTGTTAAATATACAGGAATGGTGGCAATGTTAACTATACAGGAATGGTGGCAATGTTAACTATACAGGAATGGTGGCAATGTTAACTATACAGGAAATGTGGCAATATTATATAATAATCTACGGTGATGATAAACATTATGACTGTCAATAATCTACGGTAATAATGAACTTTATATATGTCGATAATCTACGGTAATGATGAACTTTATGACTGTCAATAATCTACGGTAAGTATGCACTTTATAACTGCCAATTATTTACGGTAGCGAGCACTTGGTAGACTCCTGTTTTGTTATAACTTAGTCATCTCATTTCCTCTTCATGCCGACTTTCAGTAACGCCTGTGTTTTCTCTTTCTCTAACACACACACACACACACACACGCACGCACGCACACACACACACGCAGCACGCACGCACGCACACGAACACGCACGCACGCACACGAACACGCACGCACGCACACGAACACGCACACACTAGAAGTAATGACGTAGACGACAACACCTGCAAGAATCTGCGGCCTAGAATCCTAACTTTCTCACTGTAAACCACACCCCCTATTTTTCTGCTGTGGGACTTTCCCGGCACCAAATATATGCTTTCTGCACACCGTAGTTATCCCATTTAAACACATTCTCTCTTTATTTGTTTGTCTGCATTCGGCAGGTTGAACTCTGTTTAACTTTGTTGGCGTTTCTCATTTTAGTTAATGCTGTGTCACACTGTTAATGTTGTAGTAATCCCAGAGTTCGGCAACTGTCTATTCCTGACAACAAACCAAGGTAAGAACCGTCTGTGTTATTTTCTTAGCTAGTGCTAAAAGTGTAATCTCAACAATAATGTGACTAGTTTACATTTATATGTGTGCTAATGGCCGACTCTGTGGCGAAAGGCTTCCGGTTGCAGTTCGTAATCCCGCATACCGCGTTTGAAACAGCTGCTGGCAATTTGGAAGCAGATCGCCTTGCGTTGGTGTTTCCATAAAATGGCATAAGCGTCGGTCGTTCAATTCCAGAACAAACAGCGTTTCAGTTATAAGACTTATATAAGACTCATAATAAGACTTATAAGAGTGACGGTCGTTCAAATTGCAATGGCAAACTATTGAAAGTAAACTTACCCAGGAATCACAAGCAGCCAAAAGATGCTGGAGTTGACGGCTACGTCCTGTAAAGGATATGCAATGTGCTCATAATGAGTGAATCATAATCGAAAATCGGCAATGATCATGAACTTGCCTTACAGTCAGCAGTCTGTTGCCTTGTTCGCCTTCTTAAAAAATAGTTTTATTTTCAGACAGTGTTCCGGCAACAACAGTTTCTAGAAATCATTAACAATCATTAGTAGGGTCGCCATTTTTATTCTCAGTTTGTGACGTAGTGTTGTTCATCAATACCATGAGTCCCCCGCTTTTCACACTTCGCGTCCTTAGCGACTATACAGTCAACTTATGTGAAACAACAAGGTCATTCAAATGCATGTGGTATATTTATCAATTAACAAGTCTGTATTAATGTATTTACTTATTTATGGCTACATAAATATGATACCTCTCAGCAACTTCAAGCTAAGATCAGATCACTTTTGTTCAGTTGGGAATAGAAAACAATAGAGTGGCATACCATCACCTAAATGATAGACTCAGCATTGGAACGTCATACCCCTCTCCCCGCACCCTCTCTAGATGTGTGTGTGGTGTGTGGTGTGTGTGTGTGTGTATGTGTGTGTGTGTGTGTGTGTGTGTGTGTGGCAATAAGTCAGTACTGGCCTAACAACTGATCAAAGTGCTACCCAATGTTTTGTAAGCGTGAACACATGTGATATCAGCCAACTTCCTTCCGCCAGCAGCTGTATCGAAATGTCATGAACCCGGAACTAATGACTGCGTGTATTGGTGTCTTCAACTGCTCCAACATCATAAGGGAAGAAATACAAACTAGAATCAACTCTGGAAATAAGATATACTATGCACTACAACATCTACTAAAATCAAAGGCGCTATCTCGTAACACCAAAATCACAATATACAAAACACTGATCAGACCAGTTGTGCTGTATGGCTCTGACACCTGGAGTACAACGAAAGGAGACGAAGCCTTGTTACAAACCTTTGAGAACAAAATTTTAAGACGCATTTTTGGACCCATTACGGATACACAAAGTGGAGAGTGGAAAAGAAGAAGTAACAAAGACATTTATGATCTGTTTAAGTCCCCGCTAATCACTGGTATCATGAAGGCTAATAGACTACAATAGCTGGGGCATATAGAAAGAATGGAAGATAATAAGGAAACAAAACTCGCTTACACTCAGGAAATAAATGACCGTAGACCCCGAGGTAGACCAAGAAGACGGTGGAGAGATAATACATGTACAGACCTACAAGCACTTGGAATCAACGACTGGCAAGAGAAGGTCAACCAGAGAGACGAATGGAGACGGATTGTATTTGCAGCAAAGAATCTCAATGGCTCGGAAAGCTGAAGAAAAAGAAGATTGGTGTCATTGACATTAATCTGGAGATCTCCCCTCTGCTGTGTGTCCACCGTGACGAGGTAGAGGGGCTTGTGCGTCCCAATGACCCCAAGAGCTATGCCGACGGTAGCACAGCTACTGGTAGGGCCACCCATGTCGGACAGGTCAAGGGAGAGGGACCAGACGAAGAGACACACAAACCTGCTGCCTTGTAGGTAGACTGGGGACAGTCAAAGGCTAGGGAAAGCACCCGAATACATGCTTGTCAAAATCGGATGTACTGAGCCACAGGCTTGACAAAGCAGTGCAACGTAAAACCTGCTGCCTTGTAGGTAGACTGGGGACAGTCAAAGGCTAGGGAAAGCACCCGAATACATGCTTGTCAAAATCGGATGTACTGAGCCACAGGCTTGACAAAGCAGTGCAACGTAAAACCTGCTGCCTTGTAGGTAGACTGGGGACAGTCAAATGCTAGGGAAAGCATCCCAAATAAATGCTTGTCGAAATCGGATGTACTGAGCCACAGGCTTGACAAAGCAGTGCAACGTAACTTAATTCATGATGCCACAAATCAAAATTAATCGTTATGGTGCTAATCCCGTGAAGTCCCATCAGGCGGCGATAGTGCCGGGCCCCCTGCCTCGAGGGGGTCCACCCATGACTACTGGTGGTCACCTTCCCCTGTGCTGTGGAGTCAAGGCACAGAGGAGTAGGTTAAGAGCTATTGACCAAATACCCCGGACACTCAACATACTACAGTGGAATGCCGAAGGAGTTTACAAGAAGAAAGACTCCCTAACACAGCGTCTTCATAAAGATAGAATAGATGTGGCATGCATTCAAGAGACACACCTCAACGCCAATCACAAATTCTCAGTCAGAGGATATCAGGCCACACGTTTCGACCGCGAAGGACACAAAGGAGGAGTTCTAATACTTACACGAAATACAATACCTTGCAGCGAAGTATCTGTGATCTCTGACAACCAAACGGAAATTATAGGTGTTGATATAATGATAAAGGACGTGAAAATAAGAATCTACAATCTGTATAGCCCAGCAGATAAGGACCTTACACTCTCAAACATGAAAATAACTGACACAAACTGCATTATTGTCGGAGACTTTAATAGCCGTTCAGAAAGATGGGGATACCCAGATACTGACAAAAGAGGAGATGAAGTGGAGGACTGGGAAATAGACTCAAATCTCCATCTACTCAACAAAGCGGATGACACACCGAGCTTCTACTCCAGAAGATGGCTTACCACTTCTACTCCAGACTTAGCTTTCTGCACAGGAGACATCCTCCACAAAATCGATCGCCATGTGCTGGACCAATTAGCAGGTAGTGACCACAGACCAATCAAGCTTGAAATGAATATGGAGTATGTTCCACAGGAGCAAAAGCCCTTGCCCCGCTGGAATTACAAACGAGCAGATTGGGACAGATTTGCCATACTAACAGACAAATATTGTGAAAAGATAAATACACGATATGGCAACATAAAGCAAATGGTGGAAAGTCTAAACAGAGCGATAATACAGGCAGCCACTGAGTCCATTCCAAGAGGAGCGAGGAAAAATTACAAACCATACTGGACTGAAGAACTACAAGTTTGGAGGACAAAGTTGAAGATGCCAGGAAGACAGCAGAGAGAGAACAAACAATTGAAGCGAATACCTCTCTCAAAGCCATCTCAGCGAAATATAAAAGAACAGTAAATCAAACAACAAGAGATCGTTGGAGGGAAAAAACAGAAAACCTGAATTTTGACAGGGATGGAAACAAACTATGGAAACTAGTGAAAGCCATGAACAATGAAGGACCTAGAAACAAACAAATAACAATTAAACAAGGAAATGCCTTGCTTACAGGAAAAAAGGCTGCAAATGCACTAATGGAACACTATGCAAATGCAAACCACATTGATATTACAACCGAACAGAAGAAAGCAATCAAAGACAAACAGATACATCATAGAAATACAGAGACAGCAGCAGAATATATGATGGCAAATCTAACAATGGAAGAAATGGAACAGGCAATGAATACCCTAAAAAAGAAGAAATCACCAGGAAAGGATGGAATCACAAATGAAATGCTAATAGGACTAGGCACCAAGGCAAAGAAGAAACTACTAGCAGTCCTAAATAACAGCTGGAAGAGAGGAATAGTCCCACAGGCATGGAAGGAAGCTATACTAATACCAGTCCCAAAGAAAGGAAAAGACCTGGAAGAACCAAATGGCTATCGACCTATCAGTCTACTTAGCTGTGTAGGAAAATTAATGGAACGCATTATCAATGGCAGGCTAACGGGGCATCTGGAAGAAAACAAACTCTTAACACCACACCAAGCAGGATTCAGAAAGTACAGATCCACTGAAGATCAAATAACCTATATAGCTCAGGAAATAGAGGATGCCTTCCAAGAGAAAAAGCACACACTAGCAGTCTGGATAGATTTAGAAAAAGCATTTGATAAAGTATGGAAGGAAGGACTGAAAGTAAAACTGCAAAACATGCATGTTTGTGGAAAAATGTATAAATGGATCAGCCACTACCTTGAGAACAGAACTGCCAGGACAAAAGTACAAGGACAAACAAGCAAAATGATGCTGCTGGAGCAAGGTGTCCCCCAAGGAGGAGTTCTTTCACCAACATTATTCCTAGCATATATAAATGACATCACAGAAAATTTTCCAGCCAGAGTACACACATCCTCCTTTGCAGATGACCTAGCCATATGGACATCTGAAGAATATATTAGTACAGCTAACAGCAGAATACAGCAAGCCTTATTAGCGCTAGAGGACTGGTCAAAATCATGGCTAGTGAAGATAAGTGAGGAGAAAACAACATGCACAGTGTTCTCCCTCTCAAATAAACCTCAGCAACCTAAGCTGGTATTGAATGGAAAAATATTGCGCCATGAAGAAAATCCAAACTATCTAGGAGTCACCTTTGATCGTCGCCTGACATGGAAGACACAGGTTGAGAAAAATCGAACAAGAGCAAGGCAGAGAATGGCAATCATGAAAAAGCTTGCTGGTACAACGTGGGGAGCAGATGAGAAAGTTCTCAAGAAGTTATATACTGGACGGGTGAGGCCAGTACTGGAATATGGCATTGCAGCTTGGGCAACAGCAGCTAAGTCAAACTTTAACAAAATAAGTAGAGTCCAAAACCAAGGAATGCGAATCATAACTGGAAGCCTGAAGACAACGCCTATTAATGAACTAGAAAAGATCACTTGTTTACAACCAATGCAGGATAGAAGAGTTAGCAGAGCCCAGCAACAAGCAGAAAAATTTAGAAGATTGACAGACCACCCTATGTACAACAGATTTAATGGTTTTGGAAAGGGAAGACTGAAGCGTAGCAACTTTGTAGAAACTGCAAAACGAAGGATTAGGGCAGATCCTATTCTTAACATATCAACAGTCAAGCCCATACACAATGCACACAAGTTCCCAGCTTGGAGACAGCAGCAACTGCCTGAGATGATAGAAAACATTCCTGGTATTGAGAAAAAGAACACTCAGCATGAAACCGAAAGAAGAGAAATAACCCTAAACTACATAAAAGAACATTACCCAAGCAGGAATTGGACCCATGCATATACAGATGGATCAGCCAAAAATTCAATAGAGAATGGAGGAGGAGGAATTCTCCTAAATTTAAAAAATGGAGTGAAAAAAACACATTCAATGGCAACTGGAAAATTTTCAAGTAACTTCAAAGCGGAGGTAGAGGCTCTGAAAACTGCAGCAGAAATGCTCCTGATGGAGGAAAATAAAGAGAAGCAAATAGCTATCTTCACAGATGCAAAGTCAGCTGTCTCAATACTGAAGAGCAATAACAGCACAGAACTAACTGACCTAAGAGCAGCACTCCATGGTCTATGCCAGAAATCCAAAAAAGTTGTAATACAGTGGATCCCATCACATTGCAGTATACCTGGAAACGAAGAGGCTGACAGGCTGGCAAAAGAGGGCGGACGACTACCACAGCCTGACATAGACATAACCTATAATGAGGCAAAGAGGTTGATAAAAAGCACCTATAGAACCAAATGGGAATCAGAGCATCCAGGCCATCAGAAGGATGATGCATATTACAAACTCGACCGAAGAGAACAAGTAGCAATCTTCAGACTCCGCACAGGACATAACAGGCTGAAATACCACTTGTTCAATAAACTAAAGATAGGAGATACCGATGAATGTAATTGTAGAACTGGAAAAATGACAGCAAAACATTTGCTGCAGGATTGCCCAACGTATGCAGAACAGAGAAAGATATTTTGGCCCACACCTGCTTCATTTGAGGACAAGCTCTATGGAGATATCAACAAGCTAAAGTTGACCGCAAATTACTTTAACTATATACAGGTTGACATTTGAAGGTGCATGAAGACCCAGAGGCATGAAATGGAATATTGCTTGGATAGCAAATCCATTATGTGGAAAGTCCAAATCGAAAGCTCGCTGTGTGGGCTTCATAAAAGGTGGAAAAGTGTCCTAGTGGCACGAAATGGAATATTGCTTGGATAGCAAATCCATTACGTGGAAAGTCCGAATCAAAAGCCCATTGTGTGGGCTTCATAAAAGGTGGAAAAGTGTCCTAGTGGCATGAAATGGAATATTGCTTGGATAGCAAATTCATTACGTGGAAAGTCTGAATCAAAAGCCCACTGTGTGGGCTTCATAAAAGGTGCAAAAGTGTCCTAGTGGCACGAAATGGAATATTGCTTGGACAGCAAATCCATTACGTGGAAAGTCTGAATCGAAAGCTCGCTGTGTGGGCTTCATAAAAGGTGGAAAAGTGTCCTAGTGGCATGAAATGGAATATTGCTTGGATAGCAAATCCATTACGTGGAAAGTCCGAATCAAAAGCCAACTGTGGGCTTCATAAAAAGTGGAAAAGTGTCCTAGTGGCACGAAATGGAATATTGCTTGGATAGCAAATCCATTACGTGGAAAGTCTGAATCAAAAGCCCACTGTGCGGGCTTCATAAAAGGTGGGAAAGTGTCCTAGTGGCACGAAATGGAATATTGCTTGGCTAGCAAATCCATTACATGGAAAGTCCGAATCGAAAGCTCACTGTGTGGATGTCATCTGCAGACTGCATACTTCTGGTTTCCGGAAGAACAGCCTATGGTGAACGGAAGGCCCAATATACGGAAGTGAGGCTAAGCAGCCATGTGCAGGACGTGACGATTCCTTGGTGAGCCCAGTACCAGAGCGCTATGTATCGGCTCTGCAAGTATGGAAGCCTCCTTGGATGGCGGGGAATGCCCATGGTCTGCCCCTGCCTTCCCTTGAGGGCTGACCAGGATCTTTGGCTGTTCTATATGGACCAGCTGGGATGGGGGATAACACCACAACAGTGAGAGTCAAACGTCCTAAGAAACCCCCGGGAAGGTTAACCCGGTCAACAAATGCCCGCAGAAGTCGGATGTGTCGGCCTAACGGCGCAAGAACGCAGCTCTGCTGCAAACAGGCACAACGCAATGACATCCGAAAAAAAAAACTCCGGATGAACGAAGAAGAAGAATCTGGAGATCTGAGAAGGAACGAGCAGGAAGTAGAAGAAGAAGATATTAACTGAGAAAAAACAGGACAGAAATAACAAAAATTACAGAAAGAAGAAGAAGAAGAAGAAGAGTGATTATATTGCCCCCCCCCCCCCCCCCCCCCCCTTATCTTCGTGTTAACTTCAATACAGGTGTGACCAGGGGAATAAGATAGGAGCTCTTCACATGGAGAATAGAAACGACCCACTGTGTTAACTTCTTTTACTGCTACCTGGTTTGTTCTCCGTTCCGTCTGTACACAGGGATGTTCTTAAAATAGACACACTATACGTTACTATGACGTCAGCGATCGACTGGCTGGCTGGCTAAGACAAGCAAACATTAGCATACACAATTATCTGAGCGTAGAGAACTGCGCATGGTGCCATTTGTAACGCGATAGGAAGACAGGCACGCGGTAACAAATTGAAACGTTGTTTGTTCTAACCGAGCCCAGGAGATACTTAAAGATATATGATATTAACCGCACCACCACTAGAGTGCCCATTAGTGTGTAACAATATGGGGCTAGCACCGTATGCCCTATATATCCCAAGGAGTGTAACAATTGACCTTTACTGAATTATTTATATGTTACGATGGCCACTTTAAAATGATTGTTTACATCAACCAACGGCTAGAGTGGTCTACATCGGGGTACGAGGCGAGAGGGCGACCAAGAAAGAGTTGGCTAGATGTAATACAAGAGAAATTTAAGAAATAAAACATTGACGTTAGTTCAATCAACAAGACAAGTGAAACACAGACAGTGACATCTCCCTCCTCTCTGCTACCCTTCACCTGAAAAACAGCAAGCGGAAGGGGGGGGGGGGACAGAATAAGTTTGTCTTTTCAAGCGGGTGCGTTTGCGCAACGATTAGGATCGTTTACAATGTTTACAATGGCATGACAGCTGAATGATACGGGTTCGAAACCAGCATTTCGTGTACCCATCGCAGGTTTGTGCCACTGGACTTGTTTGTCTGTTTAGTTGTTATCTCTTAAGATATCGTATACCCATTGTAAAATACTGATGGCTAGGAGATATGTTATGACAGCTGCAATTACTGACTCTTCTCGTCACTTGGCTCCCCTATCACTGCTGCTACCAGATGCGCCCAATAGAGTCCCTTCAATGGGGTGTACACAAGACTGTATCTCTGCAGCCGGCTTGGTCGTTCACATGCCTTATATGCTGACGCTCACCCAGCGTCTTCTGCAGACTACACGCTTGGTGGCCATTTCACTCTTGTATTCTGACTGACACGCTAGTGTTGTTGTCACTAACACACTCGCACTTTTTGCAAGTCTTCGAAATGCCGCCCCCTAAATGATTTTTCTTTTCGAAATGTAGCCCCTTAAAGATTAGTAATTATTGAATGGTTCACATTGTATTTTGATTTCGCTTCTTATGCCTCCTCCATACTGTGCTGCCTGATGCAATCACCTCTCTGTATCAAAATGCAGTAAAGCTTAAAAAGGCTCTCTGTATCATAGCACGGCACGGCACTGGGCCGAGACGAGTTCTATGCATAGACAGTTGACTGAATCGCTGCGGAGATCTGTTGTCCGTAAAGGGGGGAGTCTGAGCACCTATGGACTTGTCCGGAGTGCAAGGATGATACACCGGCAGATAACAGATATTCAACCCGTTGTGCGTGTGTGTGTTTGTGTGTTCTACACGGGGAAGTAATCTGATAATTAGAAACACTCCATTATGGCCAAGTATTACATTTGGTTGTCAAGGTAATTGCTGTATAAATATATACATTAAGCCTCAAAAGTTAGGACTAAGTAAAGAGACAAGTGATTGCAATTTAAAGCAAGCTGGAAGCAATAATGAAATATGTGTTTACATCATATAGAAGTACTAAGCAGTTACTCGTCGGCGCTATGTACTTGAAAGATAAATATTCGTAATTGTTATAAATGTGTTTTACCTAGGAGGGAGAATTGCAGAGCTGTGCCGGCTCAAGTTCACCCTTAAGCTTCCAGAATAAGTCCTGTGTGTGCGGATGTCATAGAAGGTCGTTAGTATGTCTCAGCGGCTTGTGTTTTAATATCTTTATTTAATAGCTGTCTTTGGTCACGTGGTGAGAAGAGAGGCATTGGAGAACATCGTGATGACTGGAAAGATCAAGGGGAAGAGAGACAGGGGCAGGCGATATTTTAAGAGATAACAATTAAACAGGAAAGAGTCCAGTGGCACAAACCTGCAATGGGTATACGATATCTTAAGAGATAACAATTAAACAGGAAAGAGTCCAGTGGCACAAACCTGCAATGTGTATACGATATCTTAAGAGATAACAATTAAACAGGAAAGAGTCCCGTGGCACAAACCTGCAATGGGTATACGATATCTTAAGAGATAACAATTAAACAGGAAATAGTCCCGTGGCACAAACCTGCAATGGGTATACGATATCTTAAGAGATAACAATTAAACAGGAAAGAGTCCCGTGGCACAAACCTGCAATGGGTATACGATATCTTAAGAGATAACAATTAAACAGGAAAGAGTCCAGTGGCACAAACCTGTAATGTGTATACGATATCTTAAGAGATAACAATTAAACAGGAAAGAGTCCCGTGGCACAAACCTGCAATGTGTACACGATATCTTAAGAGATAACAATTAAACAGGAAAGAGTCCCGTGGCACAAACCTGCAATGTGTATACGATATCTTAAGAGATAACAATTAAACAGGAAAGAGTCTCGTGGCACACATCTTCATTGGATATATTTTAAGAGATGACAACTAAACGGAAAAAGTCCCAGATAGACGATATTTTAAGAGATAACAACTAAACAAAATAGAGATCTGTGACACACACCTGTAATGGGTATGCGAAGTGTTAGGAACATCAAACTTTTGTAGGCTGGAGTGCGAGGCGAATAGTGGCCAGGATTCCCTCCCGTAGCCAGCGACGAGAGCTGGTATCGAACCCATATCCGATAGCTGTCATGCCATTGTAAACATGGAGCCTGAAGGAGATAGCAAAAGACAGCACGGCTTGACGTGGTTTGGTTGAGGTACTATGCCCTAATATGGGTTAAAGGGCAGGGGCAGAAGAAATGAAGATGATGAGTACCGGAGGGTCTACCGACTGGTGGATCGGAAGTGTCCTAGATATTTAGATTAGCCACAAATACGTTCAATAACCATCTGTGGAGCAACACAGATAGTGGATCTTTTTAGAGTGGGTGAGTTTAATGGTGCGTCCGTTATTTCATCAAATATTTCAAAACTGTGATATGGTCATCGATGTGTAATACCAGTACGAAGTTGGACATAGGACTTGGCCGACACTTAAGCTGGAGAAATGACGAGAGATTGAGGAGCTTATCGGCGGGTATGAAGAGAAGAACTTGTTGGCGAGCGTGAAGAGAGGAACTTTTCGGAGGGCGTGAGAAGAAGAACTTGTTGTCGGGCGTGAGGAGAGGAACTTATTGTCGGGCGTGAGGAGAGGAACATACTGTCGGGTGTGAAGAGAGGAACTTGTTGTCGAGCGTGAGGAGAGGAACATATTGTCGGGCGTGAGGAGAGGAATTTGTTGGCGGCGTGAGGAGAGGAACTTATTGCCAGACGTGAGGAGAGGAACTTATTGCCAGGCGTGAGGAGAGGAACTTATTGTCAGGTGTGAGGCTCTTAGAGCCATGCAGTATGACATTGGTGTTAATAATTGTCGTAATAATAGTTCTTATAATTATATTCAACACAGCATGGCTAGGGTCTTCAATAGCCTACTGCTAAACATCATAGTGAATGGCGTTGACCTATATATACATCCATTCTCCTATCTCTCTTAGGGTACGGTTGATGGCTTCGGCCGTCTTGTATGCCAACTTCCTCCTGTCTCTCTTCTTATAATTCATCCTATATAGTAACAGCTTCTTATAATTCATCCTATATAGTAACAGCTTCTTATAATTCATCCTATATAGTAACAGCTTTCAGTCTATGCTCTGCGGTGCCCTGATAAAGAAAAGTCTCCACGACAATGGGCATGAAAATAGGAATACGTGTTCGCACATTCACCATCATCTAATAGATCCATCCATCCATCATCCATCATGTGTCATATCGATCAGCGTGGGTGGTCATGATTCGCCATTTCATTCGATCACCAGAGTCGTAGATCAGATCAGTTTTCTTGTCTCGACCATACCATGTGGCCAAGCCATCCTGATATTTACTTCTCTGCCTTGCTCTTGTTCTCTTCCCCTCGATCTAGCCAGTTGTCACCAAGTTCTCCAATTTATTTTTCCTCATAGCATTTCCAAAAAATGTTAGCTGTCTACGTCTAATTTCTCTAATCAGTTTACGATTTTTATTGATTTCTTGTAGTACTTGGTCATTGGTTTTTCTGTCTGCCCATGGCATTCTTTGCATTTTCTTCAGAAAGCACATTTCCCCAGCCATCAGATTTTTTTTTAAAAACTTGTCTGTTCATTGTCTACTCTTCACATCCATACAAAAGTACAGGTTATAAATAACACGTCAGCACCCTTTTTCTCATTGCAATTAACATAATTTTATTGGTCAGTATGTTTTTCATCTTGTATAAGGCCACCTTCGCCATGGCGATTTTTGTTCTGATCTCTTCAAGTCATCTCTATCACATGTTATGACTGTTCCGAGATAATTGCACCGATTCACTTGTTTAAAAAAATTCCCATTTACTTGTATATTAAAGTGTGGTATTTCCTTCATCCTAGTGACGACTGATAAAACAAAGGAAATTGAAATATTTGGGTCACTTGAAACATCACGAAAGTTTGGAGAGAACAATAATGGAGTGGTATATGCCTGGGAAGAGAGGAAGAGGAAGGCCAAAGAGAAGATGGGTGCAGGATGTGGCGGATGATCTCCAGATGGGTGTATAGGTCGCGGGACATCTTGCTTATGATCGAAAGGTTTTCCAGAAGGTTGTTGTGTGAGCGAGGTTCTGCAAAGGACATGCTACTGAATGAATGAATTAATAGTGACTACTATAAACTGTTTTATTACACTTCAATTCTAAGCCTAGTTGTTCACTGTGTGCAACAACCGCATCTACTAAATGTTGCAGATCCTGCTCATTGTCAGCAATCAATACTGTATCATCTGCATATCTAATATTATTGATGTTTCGTCCCAAAATGATGATTCCTTTCATATCTTCTATATTTCTGAAAATTTTTCACTGTAAAGGAAAAAACAATAAGATCTGGAGACATTAGACATCCCTGCCTTACACTTCTCTTATTAGGCTAATATTGACCTGCTTCATTATCAATTCTTATCTAGTGGATAGCCCTGTGCAAAACGTCTCTCCAAAAACAGTCTTTGGACATATCTCTCTACCTTAACCCACTTGTCCTTCCGCCGTTAATTTCATGTGTAAATTATCTATGACATCATGAATCCGTCCACCTCGTGGTCTTCCTCCACTCTTCTTTTCGTACATGTTACTCCATAATTATCCTTTCTAGACATTCATGCATGTATTCAAGTCCAACACACAACATTTTCCTCATGTTTGTTTGTCTCAGCAACCAATCTTCGTTAATATTGAGTTCTTGATATATAGATCTGTCTGTTGCCATCTCCGTTCAGTGACATTTTAATTCGCTTCTTCACATTATTATTCAGGTACAATCAGGTCGTAAATCTGTTATTCAGGTAAAGCACGTTGGAAATCGACAAGAGCATGCCAAATCACCGCCGCCCTGGTACACTTTCACAATTATACTTACAGTTAAAAACGCACACGAAAGAGTATTTTTAAGGCTTCGGGATTCGTGCGCTGTACTGAGATGACCGTGGTGTGATCTATTGGAGGAGACTGCGCACTTGATAAAAATATCATTGTGTAATGAAGTCGATTGTGTGTGGGTGTATGTTTTTGTGTTTGTTTTGTTTTGAGTAAACAAACAAATGAAAGCACTCATACGTGTGATATGATGTCCAGCACTTGAGATAGTGGTCCGGTAAAGCTGGTCCATTCTACTACTTGTTTTTTGCTGATTCATTGATTATAGTTCACAATGTATTGTTGTTGTTGGTGTAGGTGTTGTTGTCGTGGTGGTTTGTGAATCCCCTGGAGGATCATGAGTTTTAACTCTTTAGAGGTATGGGTTTGCACTTAGGTCACCTAGGCCCTGAAATAGCCTGAGTCTACCAGAGTAAAGTCGGTGTAGAGCCTTTGTCTCTCCACCCGGTACCAGAGTCTACCAGAGAAGTCGGCGTAGAGCCTTTGTCTTCCCACCTGGTACCGTCTTCTTCTTCTTCTTCTTCTTCTTCTTCTTCTTCTTCTTCTTCTTCTTCTTCTTCTTCTTCTTCTTCTTCTTCTTCTTCTTCTTCTTCTTCTTCTTCTGAAATGTTGTACCAAAGCCGCTGTGTTGCAGAGCTCCCATGTCCGTCTCTAAAGTCAAGAAAATAGCGACCCCGGGGGGGGGGGGGTGGGTGGGGTGGGGGGAGGGGGGTTGTAGGACTGGTATTGGAACCTGACATCTGCAGAGAAGCATATTATGACGTCATGGTCATGGTTCAGCACAGGACATGGGGCTAAACTTGGAGTATGCCTGTCAGCGTGTTGGGGAATAGAGACAGGACATATAGAGGACAAGGGACATAATAGAGACAGGACATAGGCAGGGATGCAGTGATGTCATGGACAGGACATCTACAGGACCACAGAGATATGATAGACGGGACATAGGTAAGGGCTAAGAGATGTCATAGACAGGACATTAGAGATATCAGAGACAGGACATAGGCAGGGACACAGAGATGTCAGAGACAGGACATCTACAGGACATTAGAGATATCAGAGACAGGACATAGGCAGGGACACAGAGATGTCAGAGACAGGACAAGACCCAGTTATAAAAGGGGACACAAGTCTACGGGACTCTGTCCTGGATTGACCAGACAGCGTTGCACTAAGGGACCCGACACAACACGGGCGGACAGCAGTACGACGTGACTGTTGAGACAGCTCGGTTGCCCCGAGATACACGGGGACTAGTACCACGTGACCAACAGGCCAGCGTGAAGCGGGCAGACTGGGACTCGACGTTTTAGGAGTATGACGCATGTGTTTCTGGAGCGAGTGTATAGACTTTGCGAGAGTGCTAGCTGGCGTTTGCCATGTTGAATATAGCGAGTATTTGAGTGCAGGGTTTTGTGTGATTGTCTGAGTGCTATTATTGTTTGTTAGCCAGCGCTGATGTATATATTGATAATATGGTGCATTAACCGCCCTATGTGCGTATCTTGACGATACTCAGGTTCTCCTGAATAAATATTTAATACCACATGCAAGATGATAGTTTTAGAGTGCATGTGAAGGATCTAAGAATACCTGTGTCCGTATGAGACGTTGACAATGACCTGGTGGGTCAAGATTCAGCACAGGACATAGGATTAGACTAGAAGTATACCTAAATGGGTCATGGTTCAGCACATGACATAGGATTAGACTAGAAGTATACCTAAATGGGTCATGGTTCAGCACATGACATAGGATTAGACTAGAAGTATACCTAAATGGGTCATGGTTCAGCACATGACATAGGATTAGACTAGAAGTATACCTAAATGGGTCATGGTTCAGCACAGGACATAGGATTAGACTAGAAGTATACCTAAATGGGTCATGGTTCAGCACATGACATAGGATTAGACTAGAAGTATACCTAAATGGGTCATGGTTCAGCACATGACATAGGATTAGACTAGAAGTATACCTAAATGGGTCATGGTTCAGCACATGACATAGGATTAGACTAGAAGTATACCTAAATGGGCCATGGTTCAGCACATGACATAGGATTAGACTAGAAGTATACCTAAATGGGTCATGGTTCAGCACATGACATAGGATTAGACTAGAAGTATACCTAAATGGGTCATGGTTCAGCACATGACATAGGATTAGACTAGAAGTATACCTAAATGGGTCATGGTTCAGCACATGACACAGGGCTAAGCTGAGTGCATACCTAAATGGGTCATGGTTCAGCACATGACACAGGGCTAAGCTGAGTGCATACATGGGTGGGTCATGGTTCAGCACATGACACAGGGCTAAGCTGAGTGCATACATGGGTGGGTTATGGTTCAGCACATGACACAGGGCTAGGCTGGGTGTATGCATGGGTGGGTCATGGTTCAGCACATGACATAGGGCTAGGCTGGGTGTATGCATGGGTGGGTCATGGTTCAGCACAGGACATGGGGCTAGACTGGGCGTATGTCTGGGTGGGTTGTGTTTCTTCTAGAGGTGTTAGGGACTTCAATGTCAAAAGATCCCGACTCTGTGCCAAGGAGGATGTCACAATATATCAGACACCACACATTCATCAGGCCACATTTGAACTATTTTAACTTTTTAATATGAAACCGGCGGTGGGGCAAAGGTGTTAGAACGCAATTAAATATCCCGACTATCGGGTTCGAAACACAGCTGCAGGTGATATGGACGGTGACCGCCTTGCGCTGGTTTTTGTTCAATGATGTGAGTACCGGTCATTGTGAAGTTAACTCACAAAGAGAACTAGTTAATCGCATCAGAAGAAGACAGTCAACATTTTTGGGTATGTCGTGAGAAGGGGAAAGCTGGAGAATGTCGTCACAACGGGAAATATGGAGGAGACAAGAGGCAGGCGGAGAAGAAGAGAGAAGGTCTGCACTAGTTGACATGGCACATGATAATGACGATAATGACAGAAACATTGGAGAATCATTATGGCCAAAGTTTTCTGTTAAATCATCATCATCAAGTGCCGTGCCAGCTGGCGTAGGCGTTCATGTCTCTCTATAGATCTCGGTCTTTCATGTTCTGGATCAACTCTGCTGATGATAATCCTCCATGCCACAGTTTCAGTCGATCCAGCATCATTTCTCTTGGTCTATCTCTGCGTCTCTTTTCCTTGATCTTTCCAGTCATCACGATATTCTCCAAAGCCTCTCCTCTCATGACATGACCAAAGAAAGCTGATAAATAAAGACATAATAATACAGGCCACTGAGACATACTAACGACCTTCTAGGACATCCACACACACAGGACTTATTTTGGAAGTTTAAGGGTGAACTTGAGCCGCTACAGCAGCTCTGCAGTTCTCCCTCCTAGAAAAAGTTGTCACAACAACTACTGGCGCCAACAGTTAGCAGTTACGAATTCTTCCATTTTAAGTACATGGCTCCGACGTGCAACTGCTTAGTATTATTACAATACGATGCAAATAAATATTTCCTTATAGCTCCCAGCTTGCTGTAAACTGCAATAACTTACCTCTTTACTTGGTCCTAACTTTTGAAATTTAATATGTATATTTTCACAGCAGTTACTTTGACAACCAAATTATGTACTTCGAAACAATAAAGTGTTTGTAATTATCAGGTTACCTCCCTTTGTAGAACCAAAAAAAAAAAAAATGGGTCCATAGGTGCTCAGAACCTCCCCCGAAACCAAACAAATACATCAGCGCCGGCGGCTAATTTTGCCAGTTCTGTGTTAGTTGACGAGACCCTAGGTTCCCCCATGTTGTTCTCGTGTCTGGCCGTGCTAGTTCTTACTCCCGATACTCTCATTTTGGACAACGATGTGGAATCACTACGTCAAAGTCCTACGCTCTCGACATCTCTCTAATGGCGTTAATAACATCGATACGATCCATGGGCGGGTTGTCAGCAGGGGATGCAGAGCCAGTAAGTTTATCAACTCGCTCATTTCCTTCAACTCCCGCTTGCCCCATAACGAAGATGAAGGTTACTCTACGTACAGCAGACCTCCGCAGTGATTCAGTCCACTGTCTGCGTACAGAGCCTGCCTCGACATTTCCGATCATGCACTTAATACACAAACGTGGGTATAATTCTGTGATTCCAGTCATATGAAAGCCCATGTTTCTGCCATCACCCTGGGCATGAGGTAGATTTTCTCAGTATGATGCACGTCTTCGAAATGCCGCCCCTTAAATGTTTTTTCTTTTCGAAATACGGCCCTTTAAAGAATGTTAATTATTGAATGATGTGTCGAAAAACCAAGAGAAAGAACCGGCTTCCTAGTAGAGTACGGCGCCGTGAAAGGGCCACGAAGAAGGAATACGGCAACAGAGACGAATGGAGGCGATAGAGGCTGTGGCTGTGGAAAAAGCTGGCACCCCACGATCACAGGTGCTATGGTAGCGTGAGGGCACAAGCACCGGTGGCACAGGATCTCCTCACTGAGGGAGGGGAGGCTTGACTGTGGACATGTTCACAGTTAAGGGACAGGCACAAACAACAAGGACAATGAAATCGACTAAACGTCTAAAACGGCAGAGGAAAGACGCCCGGGGTCATGACCCAGACGACCCCACCCCTAGAGAATGTTAAGTAGGTAAATGGGTTTCGCTGCTTCTGCCGCAAACTTACGGTGCTGCCTGATGCCGCAGCCTCTCTGTATCATAGCTCGGCACGGTATTGTGGACAGATCACAACAGGCTGAAATACCACATCTATATCTATAAAACAGAGTGTGTGTTTGTGGGTATTTATGTATTGGATGCGTTCGATAACGGTACATCCGATTGAGATGAAATTTTCTACACGTCTTCCTTTCATTCCTGTGCAACCGACTATAATAGTTTCTTAATGTAAAATCTTCTACTTATTTAATAACATTTACTTTTCCATTTTCATTATATAATGTCTATATAGCAGGGGGACTTCACTCTAGAAAATTTATTTCAAGGGGCATAACTTTTAATAACATTTCTATATACTTTATAGTCATATTGTTGGACTTACTTGCACTATTGTTAAACTCTTTGTCTATAGTTATTTTCAGGCATATGAGTTATAATAAATAATGATATAATCTTTAAGGCATTTTCAAAGTTTTCATAAAAATAATGCATAATGCATAACATTGTAACCCATCTTTTTCTACAGTTTTCATTGAATGGTGTGTGGAAGGACATTCTTTTAAGTTACTGTGCGCCAGGAGCTGGGCGAAACCACGCCGGGTCAGATAGATAGACAGATAGTCGGGAACGGAAGCTTATTTGACTACTTATATGAATTAAATGACATGCTCCCCACCAGGGACTGGGTGAAGCCGGGCCGGGTCAGATAGACAGACAGACAGTCGGGAACGGGAGAGCTTATATGACTACGTACATGAATTAAATTAGATTCTCCCCACCAGGGACTGGGTGAAGCCGGGACAGACAGACAGACAGATAGACAGACAAACAGATAGTCGGGAACGGGAGAGCTTATATGACTACGTATATGAATTAAAGGAGATGCTCCCCACCAGGGACTGGGTGAAGCCGGGCCCGGTCAGACAGACAGACAGACAGACAGATAGACAGACAGACAGACAGTCGGGAACGGGAGAGCTTATATGACTACTTATATGAATTAAATGAGATGCTCCCCACCAGGGACTGGGTGAAGCCGGGCCGGGTCAGCCAGACAGACAGACAAACAAGCAGACAGACAGACTGATAGATAGATAGATCCCCTCCAGGGCCTGGGCGAAGCTGGGCCGGGTCAGCTAGTGTTTAATAAATATAAAACAGAATGTATGTATGTGGGTGGGTGGGGATGTATTGGATGCATTCAAAAACGGTCCATCCGATTGAGATGAAATTTTCTACACGACTTCTTTTCATTCCTGTGCAACCAACTGTCATAGTTTTTTAGTGTAGAATCACCGATTTACTTACTAAAATTTAATAATTAAATTACATGACTTAAGATAAGAAAAATATATATAAAGGGACATAACTTTTAGTAGCATTGCTATACCTTAGGTTAAGTCCCCTGGCTATAGATAGATAGATAGATAGATAGATAGATAGATAGATAGATAGATAGATAGATAGATAGATAGATAGATAGATAGATAGATAGACAGACAGACAGCCGGGCTGTGTCGTCAGACAGACAGACAGACAGACAGACAGACAGACAGACAGTCGGGAACGGGAACTTATATGACTACTTATATGAATTAAATGAGATGCTCCCAATCAGGGGCTGGGCGAAGCCGGGCCGGGTCAGACAGACAGACAGACAGACAGACAGACAGACAGACAGACAGACAGACAGACAGACAGATAGATAGTCGGGAACGGGAACGGGAGCTTATATGACTAATTATATGAATTAAATGAGATGTTCCCCACCAGGAACTGGGCGAAGCCGGGGCGGGTCAGACAGACAGACAGACAGACAAACAAACAAGCAGACAGACGGACAGACAGACAGATAGATAGATAGATAGATAGATAGATAGATAGATAGATAGATAGATAGATAGATAGATAGATAGATAGATAGATAGATAGATAGATAGACAGACAGACAGACAGACAGATAGTCGGGAACGGGAACTTATATGACTACTTATATGAATTAAATGAGATGCTCCCCATCAGGGGCTGGTCGAAGCCGGGCCGGGTCAGACAGACAGATAGACAGACAGACAGACAGACAGACAGACAGACAGACAGACAGACAGTCGGGAACGGGAACTTATATGACTACTTATATGAATTAAATGAGATGATCCCCATCAGGGGCTGGGCGAAGCCGGGCCGGGTCAGACAGACAGATAGACAGACAGACAAACAGATAGATAGTCGGGAACGGGAACGGGAGCTTATATGACTACTTATATGAATTAAATGAGATGCTCCCCACCAAGGACTGGGTGAAGCCGGGAGTAGTTATAAATGTGGGATTCGGTTAGTATTTGCCGGATTAATCCGGATTGACCTTGACCTCGGCTGATTTTCACTCCCCCTCGGTCATATAGTTGGGTAAGGGGTGGTATCTAGGTCATATCTAAGGGCGATAATTCTACGATTTTATGTTTCTAAGGGCAGATAACTATTGCGTGGTTGTATACAAATTTTAATTAATTATTATAAAATAAAATAAAATAAATAAAAAATAAAAATAAATAACGACGGGTGCGGGGTGGTGGCGAGGGGGTGGGCGCGTGGGGTGAGGCTAGGCGGTTCGGGTGTAAACACTATCGGGTATATAATAATTTTTTATCAAATCATGTATAAACAATACAATGCATATTAAATAAGTAGCGGCAAAGTGGAAAATTCTGGAAGATAGTACCGGGGAGTTATACGTCGGCAAGTGTGGGTGGGAAAATCTCCGGTAGATGTGACGGTGGTCGGTTCATAACAGACGTGAAGGGGGTGCATACGGAAAAGTCATTAAGTAACGGGTTGTAAAAACGTGGATGAGTGGTGTGTTAAAATATTTTGAACTGTTAGCGCATTGGTGGTATACATTAGTACGAATAGAAGGAATATGTGCGGTGGGGATAGTAGTGGGTATGGGTTAGTGAAATTAGTTGATAAGGGTGGTTATTAGTGCTATGAATATGTTCATAGTAGCTTATTCACTAACATAACACGTGTTACACATGAAACCTTGAAAGCTAAAGATTGCTGAATGTAATGGTTATAGTGTAGTATCATTCGGTGGTAAGGGGTGGGTACCAGGTATTAGTGGTCAACAGATGGTCAAGTAGTTATAAATGTGGGATTCGGTTAGTATTTGCCGGATTAATCCGGATTGACCTTGACCTCGGCTGATTTTCACTCCCCCTCGGTCATATAGTTGGGTAAGGGGTGGTATCTAGGTCATATCTAAGGGCGATAATTCTACGATTTTATGTTTCTAAGGGCAGATAACTATTGAGTGGTTGTATACAAATTTTAATTAATTATTATAAAATAAAATAAAATAAATAAAAATTAAAAATAAATAACGACGGGTGCGGGGTGGTGGCGAGGGGGTGGGCGCATGGGGTGAGGCTAGGCGGTTCTGGTGTAAACACTATCGGGTATATAATAATTTTTTATTTAATCATGTATAAACAATACAATGCATATTAAATAAGTAGCGGCATAGTGGAAAATTCTGGAAGGTAGTACCGGGGAGTTATACGTCGGCAAGTGTGGGAAAATCTCCGGCGGGTGTGACGGTGGTCGGTTCATAACAGACGTGAAGGGGGTGCATACGGAAAAGTCATTAAGTAACGGGTTGTAAAAACGTGGGTGAGTGGTGTGTTAAAATATTTTGAACTGTTAGCGCATTGGTGGTATACATTAGTACGAATAGAAGGAATAGGTGCGGTGGGGATAGTAGTGGGTATGGGTTAGTGAAATTAGTTGATAAGGGTGGTTATTAGTGCTATGTAGAAGTTCATAGTAGCTTATTCACTAACATAACACGTGTTACAAATGAAACCTTGAAAGCTAAAGATCGCTGAATGTAATGGATATAGTGTAGTATCATTCGGTGGTAACGGGTGGGTACCAGGTATTAGTGGTCAACAGATGGTCAAGTAGTGGTCAAGTGAGGAAATTTTAGGGAAAAGTGGTTATAATGATAGGGTGATGCTTAAAGGGTGGTAAATTAGTGGTCAAGTAGTGGTCAAGCAGTGGTCAAGTAGTGGTCAAGTGGTAGTCAAGTGAGGAAATTTTAGGGAAAAGTAGTTGTAATGATATGGTGATGATTAAAGGGTGATAAATTAGTGGTCAAGCAATGGTCAAGTGAGGAAAATTTTAGGGAAAATTTGTCGTAGCGACTTGGTGATGGTTAACGGATGGTAAATTAGTGGTAAATTAGTGGTAAAGCAGTGGTCAAGCAATGGTCAAGTGGTGGTCAAGTGAGGAAATGTTAGGGAAAATTGGTCGTAGCGACATGGTGATGGTTAAAGGATGGTAAATTAGTGGTAAATTAGTGGTCAAGTAGTGGTCAAGTGAGGAAATTTTAGGGAAAAGTGGTTGTAATGATATGGTGATGATTAAAGGGTGGTAAATTAGTGGTCAAGTAGTGGTCAACGAATGGTAAAGTAGTGGTCAAGTGAGGAAATTTTAGGGAACAGTGGTTATAATGATATGGTGATGATTAAAGGGTGGTAAGTTAGTGGTCAACCAGTGGTCAAGTAGTGGTCAATTGGTCGAGTGACCACTTAAATTGTAGAGGACGATGTCCCTAAGATTATGGTAGTGGTTAAAGTGATCGATGAGATGGTCAAGTAGCGGTCAACCAGTGGTCAAGTGGTCGAATGAACACTTAAAAGGTAGAGAAGAGTACGTATATTGAAACGGTGATTGTAAAATGGTCGACATCGTGGTCAAGCAGTGGTCAAGTAGTGCTCAACCAGTGGTCAACCGCTCAAGTGAGAAACTTGTAGGGTATGGTACGTGTAGTGAAACAGATGGATAAATTAAGTAGTGACGTTGTCAAGTAGTGATCAAGTAGCGGGCAAGTACTGGTCAAATTATCGAGTGACCACTTAAATTGTAAGGGAAAGTACGTGTAGTGAACGTGTGTTGGTTAAAGTGATCGATGACGTGCTCAAGTAGTGGCCAAGTAGTGGTAAATGGTCGAGTGACTACTTAAATTGTCGGTGAAAGTAGGTATAGTGACATGGTGATGATCAAGAGTTGGTCAAGTGGTGCTCAAATAGTGGTCAAGTAGTGGTCAAGTAGTCGAATGACCACTTAAATTATAGGGTATGGTACGTGTAGTGACACGGTGATGGTAAAATAAGTAAGGATATAGTCAAATAGTGGTCAAGTACTGGTGAAGTAGTGATCAAGTGGTCGAAGGATCACTTAAATTGTAGGGTATGGTATGTGTAGTGACATGATGATGGTTAAAGTGATCGATGAAATGATCAAGACGTTATGCCGACTGCTAAGTTCAGAAAGTAATGTCCTTACTATCGGCAATTTCCCTGACAGGAGCGCCTCGAGCACTGATTTTGTATTGATCAATAGCACCTAGTGGTACAGTCAACACACATGGACAATAGTTACATCCGGTCAAAGATGGCGTCGCACCCTATCACACATGGGTAACTACGTCTCATTCACTAAAACTGGTCAAATATGGTGTCACATCCGGTCACAGGGGTAATGGGACATCTTAGACACGTGGTTAAGAGGGAAACTATAGAAAAAGGGTGTCCTATCGGTTGTCGAGTCAGGGAACCTAACGTATGATGATCACTGTGTATAAGAGTGAATACACTGCATCATCAACACTGCATCATCAACACTGCATCCGAAGGGTAAAATGGTCACCCCCTTCTCTCTCTCTTTTCTATAACCGTGTAGTCCTAGTGTTATCCGGTTACACCAAAGGACACCCGAGCATCAACACAACAAACTGCCCCGATTCAACCTTAGGCAATGCACGTAACATGACAGGTCACATGTCCGCCGTCATAACCAGCGACGTTATCACGTATCAAATTAGACATCCACACTTTCATTTCCTTTCTATGTGGCCATAGTGTCTTTACATCTTTCTCCAGAAAGCCATTTCCAAGACCAATATATGTTTTTTCAGTGTACCTGCTCAGTGCCACACTTCACAACCAGACAAAAGTACACCTTCTATGTACCAATTCAACCGTCAAATAAGAAAATATGTTAAACAAAATATTAAAATTATTGGTCAAATACAGAAATATCTCGTCCAAACTTATAAAAAGTACGAACATTTGTTAACCTATTGGGAAAAATATCAATCAAGTAGGAAAGTTTGTTAGTCAAATAGAAAAAATATTGACCACATAACGATATATCTTGTCCACACTTATGAAAAGTAGGGAAATTTGTTAATCAAATGAGAAAAAAAAAAGATTAACCAAGTAACGAAATACCCCCACCAAACTTAAGAAAAGTACGAAACTTTGTTAAGCAAGTCTGAAAATGTATCGACCAAACAGAGAAGTATATCACCCAAACTTATAAAAACGAGGAAAATATGTTAACCAAATGGAAAATATCTTGGCCAAATAGGAATATTTGTTAGCCAGATGGGGAAAATATTGTCCAAGTAACGAAATACATCGTTCAAACCTACGAAAAGTAGGAAACTTTGTTAATTAAATGTGAAAATTTTGGCCAAATTTCAACCAAACTTATAAATATTTCAACTAAACTTATAAAAAAGTAGGAACATTTGTCAGCCAAATGGGAAAAAGGTCGGCCAAATACAGAATTATCGCAACCAAACTTATAAAAAGAAGGAAAATATTGACCAAGTAACGAAATATCTCGTCAAATCTTATTAAAATGTAGGAAACTTTGTTAACCAAATGTGAAAAAAACAAAACAAATATTGATCAAGTAAAGAAATAACTCCTCCAAATTTATGAAAAGTACGAAACCTTGGTACCCAAATGCGACAAATGTAGGTCAAATACTGAAATATTTTGTCCAAACTTATGAAAGGTAGAAAATTGTCTTAACCAACTGGGGTAAATATTGCTCAAACTAAGAAACATGTCGACAGAAGTAGGAAATTACGTGAACCAAAGTAATAAAATTGTTGGCCAAATAGGAAAAAGTATCGGTCAAACTTATAGATATCTCGTTTAAACTTATAACATGTATGAAAATTTGTTAGGTAAAGGTGAAAAATATTGGCCAAGTAATGAAATATCGCATCCGAACTTATAAAATGTACGAGTTAACCAAAGGCGAAAAGGCCAAAATACAAAATGTCTCGACCAAGCTTATACAAATCTAGGAAAAAATATTACAACTAAAGTATTGATCAAAAGGTATAAATCCAAACATTATAAAAATAACCAAATGTGAAAATATCGTCCAAAGACAGAAATATTTCAACTAAACTTATAAATAAATCAACAAAACTTGTGAAAATTTTTGGTCAAGTACAGAAATAGCTATGGAAAAAGTAAGTCCACAAAACTAAGGGAAAAAAAATGTAACTTCTGTAGTCAAATGTGTCTTGAAGTTTTATCTGAAAAGACATTTCACAATACATAATCACCACCACTTTCCTTGGTTTACGTTACCGAAGGCCTTCACCGTATCTGGTAAAGAAACCCTTATACATCACTCATCTCTCCACACTCTTGGTTTCTTTCTAATACAAAGTGGTCACATCACCAAGAACTTCAAACCTCCATTGTACACGTGCTCCATTGAAACACCCATGACAGTTAACAACATGTATGGCCATGTAATCTGTGAGTCCATCGGGGATAGTTCATCCGAGTACTCATCACCAAAGATCCATTTCCCATGGCTGACATCTTCAACTTGCTATACCACATCTTATTCTAACATATACTTTACATGAAATTTCCCAAATTTGGGGATCTATTAAAGAATACGTAATGAGATACACAAAGACACCAAGAACATATCAGACAAAACAACTCACAAACCAGACTTAGAACTAAAACTTAAACCATATCAGATGAACCACCCAACAAGTACTACTAGAACTCAAAACATAACGATATTAAGGAAACGCATACTTACACATTGTCAGACATTAGATTTAAATCCCCTACTACTAACATATCACTGGTGTCGAATTTCCGTTTCACAAAAACACCCTCTTGTCAGTTGTTAGTGAAAACCATTACACCAGTCCAGATTTGTGACTCGTAGAATCTACACTCACACAGGATCTATTAAAGAATACGTATGAGATACACCAAGGCAACAAGAACATATGATACAAAACAATTCACAAACTAAAACTTAAACCATATCAGATGAACCACCCAACAAGTACTACTAGAACTCAAAACATAACGATATTAAGGAAACGCATACTAGTTTATTTCTGTTTATAACTGTTTTAATATGGCAGAGAGAAACATGGTAATTAGACTATATCTGCCTTCTTCACTGCTGTCCTTTGTTCGATGACTTTTCTTCTGTGCTTGTCCTTCAGGACTGGATTCAAACTTTTTTTTCCAAGTCTTGTACACGCCTTTCAAAATGCTCACTTTCTCTGATTACATGGTGCCAGTTACCATTGCGTTCTTCGGTGTCAACAGTATGGACTGTCAAGAAGTGAGGTTCTGGTGCAAAATTAACCTGTGGAGATAAATAAAACACATTGAAACTTACAAGACGGCCACACATACTACTTCACTAAAGAAATAACAGTAAAAAAAAAATTCATGATGAGAAGTGGTAAAAGGCATCAAAAACAGACTGTCGACATTCTATTGGTCACGTCTTGAGAAAAGGTAAAGGTATAGTCACTGATGGTTTGTAGTATAGAGAGATGTACATAGAAAACATGTATAGCAGCTAGGTCTTCTGTATTAGACATGTTTACAAAAATACACATGTGAACTATGATCATTACTACCCATACACACCTTATTCGTTGATGACGAACACCTTCGGACACCGACAGTAGGATAGTTTTCGTTCCACAACACATTAATTTTCTTGAGAGACTCTGGGGCATGACTACTATCCAAAAGGTCAATATCTTCATCTGAAGACGAATCATCACCCCAAGCAAAGGTTGTCTCTGGTACATCTAATGCTGGCTGGGTGCCACGAGTAGGTTTCTGGCAGAACAATTTTTTTTCTCGATTGATTATTTTTGTAAGTGTGGTTGAGATATTTCTTATTTTGGTCTTTTCATACTTGGTTAACTCCTACTTTTTATAGATTTGACTGAAATATTTCTGTATTTGTCATAACTTCTTCTAAGACTTTGTTCATGTCTGGTAATGTAAGCTCTGTTCCATCAAGAAAAAAGACAACGTCATGAACACAACCCACTAAAGAAAATCAATAAAAATTTTGGTTTCAATATTTATTCATCAAAACAGTTTAGTGATATATCGTAAGAAAGAATCAATGACATACATATTTTGGTGATTAAATATTGAAACCAAGATTTTTGTTGATTTTCTTTAGTGGGTTGTGTTCATGACGTTGTCTTTTTTCTTGATGGAACAGAGCTTACATTACCAGACATGAACAAAGTCTTAGAAGAAGTTATGACAAATACAGAAATATTTCAGTCAAATGTATAAAAAGTAGGAGTTAACCAAGTATGAAAAGACCAAAATAAGAAATATCTCAACCACACTTACAAAAATAATCAATCGAGAAAAAAAAATTGTTCTGCCAGAAACCTACTCGTGGCACCCAGCCAGCATTAGATGTACCAGAGACAACCTTTGCTTGGGGTGATGATTCGTCTTCAGATGAAGATATTGACCTTTTGGATAGTAGTCATGCCCCAGAGTCTCTCAAGAAAATTAATGTATTGTGGAACGAAAACTATCCTACTGTCGGTGTCCGAAGGTGTTCGTCATCAACGAATAAGGTGTGTATGGGTAGTAATGATCATAGTTCACATGTGTATTTTTGTAAACATGTCTAATACAGAAGACCTAGCTGCTATACATGTTTTCTATGTACATCTCTCTATACTACAAACCATCAGTGACTATACCTTTACCTTTTCTCAAGACGTGACCAATAGAATGTCGACAGTCTGTTTTTGATGCCTTTTACCACTTCTCATCATGAATTTTTTTTTACTGTTTTTTCTTTAGTGAAGTAGTATGTGTGGCCGTCTTGTAAGTTTCAATGTGTTTTATTTACCTCCACAGGTTAATTTTGCACCAGAACCTCACTTCTTGACAGTCCATACTGTTGGCACCGAAGAACGCAATGGTAACTGGCACCATGTAATCAGAGAACGTGAGCATTTTGAAAGGCGTGTACAAGACTTGGAAAAAAAATTTTGAATCCAGTCCTGAAGGACAAGCACAGAAGAAAAGTCATCGAACAAAGGACAGCAGTGAAGAAGGCAGATATAGTCTAATTACCATGTTTCTCTCTGCCATATTAAAACAGTTATAAACAGAAATAAACTAGTATGCGTTTCCTTAATATCGTTATGTTTTGAGTTCTAGTAGTACTTGTTGGGTGGTTCATCTGATATGGTTTAAGTTTTAGTTTGTGAATTGTTTTGTATGATATGTTCTTGTTGTCTTGGTGTATCTCATACGTATTCTTTAATAGATCCTGTGTGAGTGTAGATTCTACGAGTCACAAATCTGGACTGGTGTAATGGTTTTCACTAACAACTGACAAGAGGGTGTTTTTGTGAAACGGGAATTCGACACCAGTGATATGTTAGTAGTAGGGGATTTAAATCTAATGTCTGACAATGTGTAAGTATGCGTTTCCTTAATATCGTTATGTTTTGAGTTCTAGTAGTACTTGTTGGGTGGTTCATCTGATATGGTTTAAGTTTTAGTTCTAAGTCTGGTTTGTGAGTTGTTTTGTCTGATATGTTCTTGGTGTCTTTGTGTATCTCATTACGTATTCTTTAATAGATCCCCAAATTTGGGAAATTTCATGTAAAGTATATGTTAGAATAAGATGTGGTATAGCAAGTTGAAGATGTCAGCCATGGGAAATGGATCTTTGGTGACGAGTACTCGGATGAACTATCCCCGATGGACTCACAGATTACATGGCCATACATGTTGTTAACTGTCATGGGTGTTTCAATGGAGCACGTGTACAATGGAGGTTTGAAGTTCTTGGTGATGTGACCACTTTGTATTAGAAAGAAACCAAGAGTGTGGAGAGATGAGTGATGTATAAGGGTTTCTGTACCAGATACGGTGAAGGCCTTCGGTAACGTAAAACAAGGAAAGTGGTGGTGATTATGTATTGTGAAATGTCTTTTCAGATAAAACTTCAAGACACATTTGACTACAGAAGTTACATTTTTTTCCTTAGTTTTGTGGACTTACTTTTTCCATAGCTATTTCTGTACTTGACCAAAAATTTTCACAAGTTTTGTTGATTTATTTATAAGTTTAGTTGAAATATTTCTGTCTTTGGACGATATTTTTCACATTTGGTTATTTTTATAATGTTTGGATTTATACCTTTTGATCAATATTTTAGTTGTAATATTTTTTCCTAGATTTTTATAAGCTTGGTCGAGACATTTTGTATTTTGGCCTTTTCGCCTTTGGTTAACTCGTACATTTTATAAGTTCGGATGCGATATTTCATTACTTGGCCAATATTTTTCACCTTTACCTAACAAATTTTCATACATGTTATAAGTTTAAACGAGACATCTATAAGTTTGACCGATACTTTTTCCTATTTGGCCAACAATTTTATTACTTTGGTTCACGTAATTTCCTACTTCTGTCGACATGTTTCTTAGTTTGAGCAATATTTACCCCAGTTGGTTAAGACAATTTTCTACCTTTCATAAGTTTGGACAAAATATTTCAGTATTTGACCTACATTTGTCGCATTTGGGTACCAAGGTTTCGTACTTTTCATAAATTTGGAGGAGTTATTTCTTTACTTGATCAATATTTGTTTTGTTTTTTTCACATTTGGTTAACAAAGTTTCCTACATTTTTATAAGTTTCGACGAGATATTTCGTTACTTGGTCAATATTTTCCTTCTTTTTATAAGTTTGGTTGCGATATTTCTGTATTTGGCCGACCTTTTTCCCATTTGGCTGACAAATGTTCCTACTTTTTTATAAGTTTAGTTGAAATATTTATAAGTTTGGTTGAAATTTGGCCAAAATTTTCACATTTAATTAACAAAGTTTCCTACTTTTCGTAGGTTTGAACGATGTATTTCGTTACTTGGACAATATTTTCCCCATCTGGCTAACAAATATTCCTATTTGGCCAAGATATTTTCCATTTGGTTAACATATGTTCCTAGTTTTTATAAGTTTGGGTGATATATTTCTCTGTTTGGTCGATACATTTTCATACTTGCTTAACAAAGTTTCGTACTTTTCATAAGTTTGGTGGGGGTATTTCGTTACTTGGTTAATCTTTTTTTTTCCTCATTTGACTAACAAATTTCCCTACTTTTCATAAGTGTGGACAAGATATATCGTTATGTGGTCAATATTTTTTTCTATTTGACTAACAAACTTTCCTACTTGATTGATATTTTTCCCAATAGGTTAACAAATGTTCGTACTTTTTATAAGTTTGGACGAGATATTTCTGTATTTGACCAATAATTTTAATATTTTGTTTAACATATTTTCTTATTTGACGGTTGAATTGGTACATAGAAGGTGTACTTTTGTCTGGTTGTGAAGTGTGGCACTGAGCAGGTACACTGAAAAAACATATATTGGTCTTGGAAATGGCTTTCTGGAGAAAGATGTAAAGACACTATGGCCACATAGAAAGGAAATGAAAGTGTGGATGTCTAATTTGATACGTGATAACGTCGCTGGTTATGACGGCGGACATGTGACCTGTCATGTTACGTGCATTGCCTAAGGTTGAATCGGGGCAGTTTGTTGTGTTGATGCTCGGGTGTCCTTTGGTGTAACCGGATAACACTAGGACTACACGGTTATAGAAAAGAGAGAGAGAAGGGGGTGCAGTGTTGATGATGCAGTGTTGATGATGCAGTGTATTCACTCCTATACACAGTGATCATCATACGTTAGGTTCCCTGACTCGACAACCGATAGGACACCCTTTTTCTATAGTTTCCCTCTTAACCACGTGTCTAAGATGTCCCATTACCCCTGTGACCGGATGTGACACCATATTTGACCAGTTTTAGTAAATGAGACGTAGTTTGGTTGTAGCAATTACCCATGTGTGATAGGGTGCGACGCCATCTTTGACCGGATGTAACTATTGTCCATGTGTGTTGACTGTACCACTAGGTGCTATTGATCAATACAAAATCAGTGCTCGAGGCGCTCCTGTCAGGGAAATTGCCGATAGTAAGGACATTACTTTCTGAACTTAGCAGTCGGCATAACGTCTTGATCATTTCATCGATCACTTTAACCATCATCATGTCACTACACATACCATACCCTACAATTTAAGTGATCCTTCGACCACTTGATCACTACTTCACCAGTACTTGACCACTATTTGACTATGTCCTTACTTATTTTACCATCACCGTTTCACTACACGTACCATACCCTATAATTTAAGTGGTCATTCGACTACTTGACCACTACTTGACCACTATTTGAGCACCACTTGACCAACTCTTGATCATCACCATGTCACTATACCTACTTTCACCGACAATTTAAGTAGTCACTCGACCATTTACCACTACTTGGCCACTACTTGAGCACGTCATCGATCACTTTAACCAACACAGGTTCACTACACGTACTTTCCCTTACAATTTAAGTGGTCACTCGATAATTTG